>CANSNZ010000524.1:112500-184696 GCA_947646795.1 Beta lomatogona | reverse complement strand
TCGAAATGCTTAGCGAGTCGAGTCGAGTTAGCTCAAACGCGAACTCGACTCGCATCATTTACACCCCTAATGTGGACTACAAAAAGAAAACATCAACATCACTCATAAAAAATCATCACTCATCACTCATCACTCATCACTCATCACTCATCACTCGTCACTCATCATAGTCTTTTCCCAATATGTGGGTCCCTTTACTTTTACCCTTTCCAGTTTTCCCTTCATGGGTACGGGTGGACTTCTGCAGTGATCAAGACATGTTCGGTTCGCTTATTTTCTTTATTTTAGATCAAATCAGTTCAGATCAGATCATATTAGATAAGTTCAGATCAGATCAGATCATGCTAGCTTATATTTAAGAACTTATTGTTATTATTGTTATTGGTATGATGATTATTATGATTATTAGTATTACTAAAGCTATTATTATTATTATTATTATTATTATTATTATTATTATTATTATTTTATTATTATTATTATTATTATTTTATTATTATTATTATTATCATTATTATTATTATTGTTATCATTATTATTATTACAGTTATTATTAGTATTACTTTATACAATTACTATTACTATTTACTACTACATTTGTTCAAAAGGATTATTATTATTATTGTTGTCGTTGTTGTACTTATTAATTATTAATATTGGTAATTATTATTAATGTTGCTACTATTATTATAAATGTCATTGATCGATATCACTATTTCAAGCTATTTGTGTTCAAGAAGAAGAATGTTATTTTGGCATTTGTACGTGTTCTTTTTATATTTGTTCTAATTAACAATTTTCATATGCAATGTTCTTTTTGATATTATACATGTAAAGAGCATGATAATAGTATATGATGTTTGTTTTTTTTAACAATTTTGGCAGAATAATATAAAGTATATGTTACTAGTTTATATAAAACATGAGTTAAGGATAGAAGTTAGCTCAAGTGGATAGAGCACTCCCCTTACGAGGTGGGGGGTTCGATCCTTATCCCCAAAGATTATCTTTGGGGTGTTTATTCGCATGCTATGCATGCCTTACCACCAATGTGTTGGTGTTTCCTAGGTGCCAGTAGCCTTGTAGGGGTTAGCCATTGGGCGACTTAATCTCCTAATCAAAAAAAAAAAAAAAAAAAAAAAATAAAACATGAGTAGCAAGGGATAACCTAATGGTGTTAGCATCACCTTTAAATTTCCCCTACACGGATTTCAACTTATCCTTAATAACAAAGTTTATATAGAATAGGACAATGATATAAGAAGAATATCTAATAATTTTGTTCAAGATCATATGATTATATATCTTTATAGGTTTATTTATAATGAAAAAAGAACAAATGATTGATATAACAAAAAAAATATTATTAGTTAAATCCAAACATGTCATCAATATAAAAATACCATCTATCTTTTAATTTTTTTTTTTTTGAGGGGACTTCTATCTTTTATTTTTAGAATGTGTTCTCTAAATATATTTTTGTATGCTATTTCAATATATGTTTTTTTTATCATTATATGTTCTTTCATCACTACCTAAATTCTTACTATAAATGGACCTTAGATATGAACAATATATTTTTTTTAACCTAAAATATGTATTCTTTTATTTTTAATTGTATGTTCATATACTATGTGTTCTTTTTCAAAAAAAATAATAATTATTCTATTATTATTATTATTATTATTATTATTGTTGTTGTTGTTGTTGTTGTTAAAAGTTGTTAAAAGTTGTAAAATGATAGTAATAGTAATACTAGTAATGAAATATAAAGTAATAATAATAATAAGTTCAGATCAGATCAGATCAGATCAGATCAAACAAGTTTAGATCAGATTAGATCATATCAGATCAGAAAAAATAAGTTCAGATCAGGAAAAATAAGATGAACTAAACATAGCCTAAGCCATATGATATTGGGCTAAATAGCATAGCAAGCTGCAATATTTTTTTTGCGAAAATTTTTTAGGGGCCAGGTCCAGTCTTGCCCCTTTAAAGATCCGTCCCTGTCGAAATCTAACTCAGGTTAATCCGACTTGGCTTTGCAGGCAAGGTCCCTTAGGAGTAGGGGGAATGGTAATGGGATAATCCCCACCCACAAAGTGTCTTTAGTGAGCTTTGATCCCACAACCTCATGGTTATGATATACAAACCAAACCAATAGACCAAGTACTACTTAATATTGATATACAATATATGCAATGAAGTATGCAATTATTTCTACATAAATTTATGAAGTAGGGTGAGCATCCAGGATACAAATACAGTCAAAGAAGTACACGCACATATATACGACTAGCGCACAAAAGAACTTCGTTTCCATCAAAACAACGTCTAGTTCAATAAAAAGACCATTAAGTTAAATTAAAGCATTTTTTTTACTTTTAATAATGAGATATAGCTTTAACCTATTCAACTCATCTCACTAACCAAAAATGCTTTGATTTTCAAAAAATAACTTTACATATACAAACTTGTTTTTGAATACCCAAATTGAAGGTATTATTGCACGAAAATGGAGAAAGGAGGAAGAGGAAGAGGAAGAGGAAGAGAGAGGGAGGAAAATCACACTAATTGGAGTCTTAATCTCCCATTCGGCTCAATATGAAGAAGTTGGGTGAAATTAAGAGGAAGAAAGGAGACAGGAATAAGTAGAGGGAGAAAGAGGTTATGAGAAATAGGAGTATTTCAAATATTTTGAATGATTATGTTTAGTAAAGTGAGGCCTTGTTCTTTTGAACTTATTTTTAGTTCAGTTCAGTTAATTTAAGTTGAGTTCAATTCAGTTAATTTCAGTTGAGTTTAATTCAGTTGAGTTCAATTCAGTTCAGTTAATTTCAGTTGAGTTCAGTTCAGTTCAGTTCAATTCAATTCAAAAGAACGGGCACGAGGTTGCATCTAGCAACTATGATTAGGACTATCTCCCCTCGCCAGCCCTGTTCCGCTTTATGCACTTCATATTTTCAGCCGCTCCTCCCACTTGAGAGCATATTCACTCCATACTCCATCATCACTCTCTCTCAACTTTCCTCTCTCCACTTTCCTCCATTACACCAGCACCATCAATGGCGGCTACTTCACCATCAATGGAATCCCTAATCCTTCAACTCCACGAAATCTCCGCCGTAAAATTCGGCAACTTCAAGCTCAAATCCGGCATATCCTCCCCTGTCTACATCGACCTCCGCTTAATCGTATCTTACCCTTCTCTCCTCTCTCAAATCTCCCAAACCCTAATTTCCGCCGTCGCTTCTTCCTCCCCTCCCGCCACTTTCGACGTCATTTGCGGCGTTCCTTACACTGCTCTTCCTATCGCTACCGTCGTTTCCGTCGCTAATGACATTCCAATGCTCATGCGTCGGAAAGAGGTTAAATCTTATGGTACTGGAAAAGCCATTGAAGGTGTTTTTACTCCTTCTCAAACTTGCCTTATTATTGAAGACCTTGTTACTAGTGGCGCCTCTGTTCTTGAGACTGCTGCTCCTTTGCGAGATTCTGGACTTAAGGTTACTGACGCTGTTGTTCTCATTGATAGGTCCGTCTTTCTTTTCAATTCGGTTTCTTCTTTCCTATATATAAATGTACGCAATGCGTGCTTCAAGTTATAAAGACGGACATGTACAAATATACAATAGTCGTGCTATATTTATAAAATAAAGTCGTGCTATATTAATAAAATAAAGTACATTTAAGGTATGATAGGTGGACACCAAACTCCTCGAGAGTTTGCTTTTGTAATAGAGATTGTTGTTGATTGATTAATTTGCATGTGAAGGGTTTTTTTTTGGTTTGGATTTTTGAGTATGATGTGGCACTATATGATAGTCGAGCTTACTGAGTTTGTTGATGTATCCGACTTTAAGTTAGGCCTAGTTCTTTTGGGCTTATTTTCAGATTTTCAGTTCAACTCGATTCAATTTAGTTCAGTCAGTTTCCACTCACAAGTTCATTTAGCTGCATTTTGCTGAGTTCAGCCAAAGTTTTTATGAGATTCTACTATCTCATAAATTAGAATGGAAATGTTGATAATACTTGTATTGGAGGGGTGCAATGTTTTATAGATAGAAGTATATTTGTATCAAGCCTTATAAAATGGTTAAGAATTAAGATATTTGATTTCCTTGAATGGGGAAGAAGAAAAAGTTGCTGGTGAACTGGTAAACAAGTTTGATGATATTGATAGGAGCTTTTACTTGGGTCTATATTGGTTATGGAGAGATTTATTGTAAACCTAAGGTTATTTCAAGTTTTTTATAACTTCTAGGCCTACCAAGCGTAGCCTTTCATAATTATTTTAAGGAAGTTCCAAATCTAAACCACCACCTAAGGGGGCAGGAGCGAACGTGTGGCAAGTGACAGAATGTTAAATAAGAGAAAGGTAAAGCAATTGACTTTTAAAGCTCAATGGATGGATCTTCTTTCTCTATTCAATCCACGACAGCTTATTGATTGTGTGCGTACTGTGGAAGTTTCAAATCGTTGAAGGTGGGGATGCCTGAAGCGCTCCACCTGAGTTAGAGAGGGTTGTGCCTTTTCGTCCTCAATCATTTACACCTACAAGTGAGTGTTGTGTTATAATATCACTGTTCGGGATTTCTCTTGTAATGGCAACTCCAATTCCGGTTGGAACTTTTTTCAGATAAAATCTTCCTAGCATCCATGTCAAAAGATTATAAATATACTAATACATATATATTCTTCAGCTATGTTACTTGATCTGTTGGATAAAGGTGAGTAAATATTTATTTGTAGCTGATGTACATGAATATTGGTGACTTAACATTTCAGGGAACAAGGAGGGCGAGAGAATTTGGCAGAAAACGGGATTAGATTGCACTCGTTATTGAAGCTGAGTGAGATGGTTGGAGTCCTCGAGGAGGTTGGGTAAGGTGGAGGATGAAACAGAGAAGATGGTATTGAAGTTCCTGGAGGAGAATAAGAAGGTCTCTGTTCCGAATGTGAGAAAAGAGAAAGTTGGGGGATCAAGAATGGGTTACATGGAGAGGGCCAAGTTAACTAAAAATGAGACTGGTAGGAAATTGTTTGAGATAATGGTTAAAAAGGAGACTAATTTGTGCTTAGCTGCTGATGTTGGTACAGCAGCTGAGTTACTTGCCTTGGCTGATAAGGTGATTGTTTCTTACTGTTTACATAAACATCTCATGATTCTTTGAATTTAGCTTGATTGGTTGAGCTGAAATATCTGTGTGGAATCTGTTTTGGTGCTGATTTGGGATGGGGCAACATAGTTCTTTTGAGCTTAAAGTGAGACATTTAGTTTGTTTAGAATGTTACTATGAAGACATTGTGCTCACAAGAATTCTGTAAATTTTACTCATGTCAGTGGAAATGATAGTCCCTTTAAAGTACTTGTGTCTATGGTGGGTAAACGTTATATCATAATTGAAGGCCAAGAGCTGCTAAGGACTCTTCACTCTTGATTATCTTGATATGATCGGTCTTGCATTTTTTCTATAGATAAGACTAAATAAAGTTAAATTCTTATAATTACCAATGTCTGAGGCCATGATCGTTGTTGTTTATCTTTCATTACAGTTTTTATTTGACTTGCCCGTTTGCACACTGTGTTGCAGGTTGGACCAGAAATCTGTTTACTGAAAACTCATGTTGATATATTGCCTGATTTTACCTCAGATTTTGGCTCAAAACTCCGCTCGGTATGTTATGATTCTGTCTTAATTCTCTATCCTTGGTTTGGTCACTTGGTCCCCAGTTTTGTTACCATGCACGATCAGTCGATCACTCAGTCCCTTTGCTGTAAGATAATATTGTGACCTGTCTGAATGAATCACTAACTATTTGGACCGCAGGAGATGTGCAAAGTTTACCTTTATATTCTTGTAGTTCTAACATAATGAAACTATGGAGAAGTCTTCCATTTAAAAGAAAGACAACTTGCCTTTCTTTTTTTGCTCTGGTGTTGACTTTAAGAATGTCTATTGCTGGTTTTAACATCTCCAGTGATAAAATTCTTATGGTCTGGTTGGTAGATGGTAGTGAATGGTGGTAATTGTAATAAATTCATATTTAAAAGTATCATATCAATATCCATGGTAAATTGGTAATGCTCTTCCACCCAAAGTCGTGATTTTCTTTATAAAAGATGCACATATTTGAGGATGAGATTCCATGACCATGGTAATGAGCGAGGATTTTCCTTGCAAATTACATATGATTTCATTACCGTTACCACAATTTAGTACCGCCTACCAAATGCGCCACTAATGGTTTTTTATTCTTCTTTTCCCTCTTCTTTTTGGCATTTTTTGTCACTTTTTGTTTCTTATGCAACTGTTTTTGGTCACTTTGTTGAATGAACTTGACAGATTGCAGACAAGCATAATTTCCTCATCTTTGAGGATCGTAAGTTTGCTGACATTGGTAATACTGTAACTATGCAATATGAAGGGTAAGAAATGAACTTATCACTGTTTCTTACAGTGATCTTTTGTCACTTACCCCCATTGAGCTTTCCCTTTTGCCTGTTTCAGTGGTGTCTATCGCATCTTGGATTGGGCTGACATAACTAATGCTCACATTATCTCAGGCCCTGGCATTGTAGATGGTCTAAAGTTGAAGGTATGATTCATAGAATATATATAGGAGTTCAATTTTCTGACCTGATAGAAGTCTGCTCCCTGATCATTTCCCTCCTGATGTATAGGGCTTGCCTCGTGGTAGGGGTCTCTTGTTGTTGGCTGAAATGAGTTCTGCTGGTAACCTTGCAACTGGAGATTACACAGCAGCAGCTGCAAAGATCGCTGAGGATCACTCAGATTTTGTTATAGGTTTCATCTCGGTTAATCCAGCATCTTGGAAATGTGGACCAGTAAACCCAGCCCTTATACATGCTACACCTGGAGTTCAAATGGTAACTGGTGGTGATGCCCTTGGCCAGCAGTACAACACTCCATATTCAGTATGTTACTTTCTTCCTAATTACTCCATATTTGGGTTAATTGTGGTCTAAGATTTAGGATTTAGACCCAAGTGATGCACCTGTCAGTCGTTGTCTACTCTATGAATCATTAATGCACTAACTTTTGGTTATGGAATCTGGTTTTGCTTAAAAAGAGATCTACTACATCATTATGTATATTGCTATATCTGTCAAACCATATGTAATAGAACTGGCTACGCTATTGCAGGTTATCTATGATAGAGGCAGTGATATAATAATTGTTGGTCGTGGAATTATTAAAGCAGCGGATCCTGGAGAGACTGCTCGTGAATACCGACTTCAAGGATGGAATGCTTATTTGGCCAAATGCACATAAGTCAAACCGGTCTGTTTGGACTTTCTCAGTTTTGCATTATGGTAGCGTGACTTTTCCAATAATCTTTGACTTTGTTTTGAGGGAAGACCTGGATATCAATAATCAATGAGGGTTCAAATCTCTTTTAGTTAGGCATTAGATCTGGCCGAGTTATCTATGATTCTATTTTGTATTTCATGAGGTGATGGTTTTGGATGCTGCATAACGCCAATGAGGGTTCAAATCTCTTATAGTTAGGCAATAGATCTGGTCGAGTTATCTATGATTCTATTTTGTATTTCATGAGGTGATAGTTTTGGCTGCTACATAATGCCTTTAGCAAATTGCTACCTATGTATCGTTATATAAAAGTATGCAAAAGTATATGAAGTAATAAGTTGGGCTTTTGCAATTGTGAAAAACCAATTAGACTAGTAAAGATCCGTTTTGGACCCGGATCCGTCGGATCTGGATCCGGGTCCAACTTTTTAAGACCCGTTGGATCCGGGTCGGATCTGGATCCAGCGTCTGAAAACGGATCTGGATCCGGGGTCCACCTGGACCCGGTCCAGATCCGACCCGTTGCCATCCCTAGTTCAATGTAAGGATGAAGATTTCTCAGGACGAAATTTATCTGGCCTGGTCATGCAATGATGTGATGATGTTTCGATAGTTTCAGTACAAGACGACTTTGCAAAACTAAACGCATCCGATTACTAGATCCTACATGTGTTCGACATTACATGAGTTGTTTTTTTTTATCGAAATATAGTACTTCCTCCGTCCCATAATATAGTGCTTACTTCTCATTTTTCACGAGAATTAAGAGAAATTCAAAGCTTAGTAGGATTTCCAAAAATAAATATTTAAGGAAGTGCTCTTTGACACTTTTGTCTTGAATTAGTTCTATATTTTATTTTACTTTAAAATAAAATAAAAAAGCAATAAATGTTTCTTGGAATGATGTAAAGTAATAAATAGGGGCACATAATTTTAAAGAAAAGTAGGGGTATTTTGGAAAGTTTATGTAGGAATGAAGGATAATTTAGTCCAAATGACTTGATAAAAATGAAAATAGGCACAACAATTTGAGACACACAAAAAGAAATGTAAGCACTATATTATGGGACGAAGGGAGTATAAGATTCGATCTAAAAAAATAATTTTGACTAATTTGATACGATTCATCACAATAGTTTGTTAAGTAATTGACATTAAAGTTAAATATGACTTAGATAGTCTTTAAACTGACTTGGTTTTCAAATACATAACTTGTCACTTAAATATGACTTGAATGACCTATTGGTCAAAAAGTCTTTACACTTGGGATACTGAATAATACAGTATGCAGTAGCTTTTGCTTAGGACCTACAAATTACAATGATGTTGGAAGTATAATTTTGAAATTTGAAACTGGAATTTGTAACAGTTGCTACTCAATTTTTTCCTTGGGGAACTGCCTTGTCCACTGTCCAGTTGTCCACTTGTCCTAGACGTCATAATGGAACATTGCATTAAACATTCAAAGTGTCAACTTCTTCTCGTCTTTGAATTAAATCATTAATTCGGCTGCAGCCCATGGTTATCAGGGAGTGTTGCCCTCGCACGAGCAGAATAGTCCATAGAGTGAGCTGGTGTAAAAAGATCTTTGTTATCCAACCATTAAATGATATGGGCAACAAAATACAGTTGACCTCAAACACAAATAATAATTATACTTCCTCCGTTCTATTTTAAATGAAACTTAGGGTCTTGCCACGGAGATTTAGGTGAGGAGAGAGATAGAAAGAAAGAAAAAGATAGGCCCATGGGATGAGTAGATAGATAGAGAGAAAAATATTGGCCCAAGTGATGAGGAGAGAGATAGAGAGAAGTAATACTGAATAATGTAACATTTCATTTATTCTGAATGGCCTAAAATAGTAAGTGTTTCATTTATTTCAAAACGGATAACATGTATATATAATCCAGTGTTAATTTTTTTTTAAAAAAATGCAGTGTGTTGATTATAGTATTTAATAAGTGCAAGTTGGCCATTGGGAATGTGATGCTTGGAGCCAATTTCCATCGCGCAACTCTGATTCTCATGTGGTCACTCTATAACATGTGCAAGTGGTAACGGTTGCTTTTGGCATTTCAAGTGATACATACCAACAAAATATCATGATTAGAAATATATTAAGAGTAATAAATATTTCTACTATTTAAAATTTATGGAGAATAAGTTGAGATAAATTTTAGATATATGATAATCAGGCGAATACAACGCACTTTCAGTAAGTCTATGGTAACATCAAGTAAGCATATTACTCCGATGGAGAGTGGAAACAGTAGTGCTCAACAACCGTTTAGTACCCTCGTCTTTCTCAGAATTTCAAAATTTGGAGATAATTGTTCGACAAAAATCAGGCATATTAATCTAAAACAAGTACTATACACGTTGACACACCTCTTTAAGAAAGATGAAAAATGACGAAGAAGCGCGATTAAGAAATGGAACACCTAAAATTAACTGAACTGATTTAAGCTACAAAACCAGTTCTCAAGGACGACAAGAATGCAGCAAATCTGGACTCAATTAGACAGCTTTGCTTTCTCACATCAATTGTTCATCTTTACCAGAACCATCCTCAGGTTCAGCTGCCATTGCTGTGATTTGCCAAATCTCTTTTTGACCGTATTAAAGGAGACAAGCATATGACTAGTATGCAACAATGAAGCATCTTTGACAATTTGCCAACATTTTTAAAATCAACATTTTTGCACATAGACGTCATAACTTTGACGCAGTCATGTATTTGATGCATAGACCAGCAAAGAGAGTTTGCTATTTTACACACATAGAAATACATGAATACAAGACTGACTCTAGTGACGCTACGACGACGAGATATTCTAATTCTAATTGATGGATGGGATGGTTGACATGATTGAACTCCCAGAGAACTTAAGTCACTGTTCTTTCCAAATCCTTCCAGTTACCCTTAGTTTTAATTCCTTCCGATCCCCCCCTGAAAAGAAAAGAGCCATGTTTCGTTGGATAATGAGGCCGTCAAAGCTGTCACGAACCTTGCGATGGCTATCTCTGATGCTTCTCGGCACCCCTTGCCAGCTCAGCTTTCTTCCATTTCCTCCTACCTCAAGGCTGTAGCTGTAGTTCTTTGCATCGTTGTCATCGCCCATGAATCGTAAGAAAGCTATGTAGACAGGAGCCATACCTAGCTGGAATGCTTCAAAATGAAGGCAGAAATACTGCCCATAGCAACTGAAGACCTAAAGTGCAAACGAAAGAAAGGACTCAGTGCCATGAATAGAACAAGTGGCATGATAAAAACAATCAAGGGAGAAATTAAAATAATACTGGCTAGACATCTAGGGTGTTTTTTTTTTTGTTTTTTCATTTTTTGTGCAAACCATAAGCATCCGTGAAGTCATGAATAAAATGGAAAAGGCTTACCGTAAGCATCCAAGTAGCATTTTCGACCTCATGGGGATTTGACTTCACATAGCGATGGTTGAATGTACTACCACTGTGCATGTCAACTTTGTGATCATCCTTAAGGTGGGACACAAGGTAAGGGATATCACCAAGAACGGTGCATTCTGATCCAGCATAAGGACAGTTATAGGGTCTGAAGGAACATTGGGATTCATGCTTTAGCTTGCTATAGTAAGGATATATTCCCACACATCCAAAACTTTGATATTTACATGGAAGTTCAAGAGATGCAGCCACCTTCTCCAGGGCAAGGCACCTAATGTTGCCCAGTTCATGCCTGCAAGTTGGGCATCGATTATGTACCCTAGGCTTGCAATTAGCACATATTGTGTGGCCATTGGAACACTGCGCCAAAGACAACAACAATGAAAGTAAGAAACTACACATGAAAAGAGGACAAAAAAAGCTATACACCTTATAAAATATCCCCCCAAGTTTCTCATTTCAGAGGAACATCCAAGTCAATCCTTAAAATAATTTCACAGGCCATAATAAACTAAGTCCTAAAAAGGCACACCTCCTTCAAAAAAGTGAATACGAACATGAAGAACTTTACGACAGAAGAAAAACTGAGATAGGGAAGGAAAGGGGGAGGGGAAGCAGGAGATTAACGATTTAGAATCTTTACAAACCAAATCAGTGTTGTCAACATATAGACATTCTAGAGCTCTGATTGAGAGCACAAGTTGGTAGGTAGGCAGGGCCGGGAAGGCAGCCTTTTAAACATTTCCTAGGGCTAGATGAGATGATGATTAGTAGATCAAGTCCTGTATTGGTACAGTTTGGCACAGTCCTAGACAGTGAGGTTGGTTTTTCAGATATCTCCCGGCACTCGGTGCCAATATCGCTGCAAGTTGTTAGGGGAATTGGTCTCAAGTCCAGAAAGAGCTTCATCATATTAACTGAGTGCACCATAGAACAGACATGTTGCTGTTGCCTGCCGACATCTGTCTTTAAGTTGACTCATATCCTAAGACAGCTCTTCTTTCTCTATCAAAATCAGGTTATTCTGCAATTACCTCCCTAATCAGCTTGAAACTGGTCAATTCCTGAGCCATATTCATTCTCTCTCAGTTGCTTTTTGCTAGCCACTAAGTTGAATAATAGCCTAGAGTTCATTCACTTCAAAACCCACATATTTCAAGAGCATAAAACAACAAAACATCTCTCCTTTTCAAAATTATTTTTGAGAGAAGATAGAGGCAAGCTGCTTATCCTACTAATACTCAACAGACAATTTTCTAATACCTAATTCAGCGTTCAATTTCACAAATTACTTGTAAATCACAGTATCCCCCCCTTCTCTTCCTTCGCCAAAAGAAAAGAAAAAGTATCTATAAAACAAACTTAGAAAGAGCAGGTAGCAGGGATAACAGTACATGAAGGATCAAGACACAAGGTTTGAACAAATAAAAGCCAAAATCAAATTAAGCTAAGCAGGCACTTCAGCATTAAATAAGCATGCACAAGAGGCAGCCTAACCTGGTGGATTGGAGGATACATAGCAGTTAGGCACACTGGGCACTCGAGCAGCTCATGGACACTGCTAGACACAGTAAGGTTTGGTTTTACAGCACTTTGTGAGGGATCCACTACATGTTCAGCAATGTCAATCATATCATCACTTGAGGGAGGATCAATAACTTCAGGCTTTCCCCTCACATCATCAAAATATGGACTTCCAGTCGCCATGTTATTGGCCAAATTGCTTAGCTGAATTTACAACAGATTGTTATCATCAATCCCTTCTAGAGAAAACAAGGAGTAAATCATGATTTCAAAACATGTTATAAGCTTTTAGCAACACTCGTTATCTAATTGACGAGTAACAAAGAGCATATGCTGACCAAAGATTATACAGTCAGCTCACATGTTCTTGACCACTCAAAAGATCAAGTGCTTAAGATTATACAATATCTCAATTCCGTTTCGAGATGTCACTTTGATCCTACCAAACATGCTCTTAATCTTGATAAATTAAAGCTAAAGCACCAACATAACTATTTCAAGCCATATTCAAGGCCTCCATCTAACCTCCTTCTCCTCAATCATTCCAATAAAACAGTGTAACATGTTTATTCAATCATGGAAGAGAAATACCTACCCAAATATTTCACTTCTTTGAAACCCTTCCTAGCCTTGCTTTCTTACAAATGTGTCAATTGATTCCTACAGATAAACACAACAAAAAAAAAAAAAAAAAAAAATCAACAACGAAAGTAAAACCCACAATTCAACATCAAGTGCAAGCTTCTTCAAGGTGAATATCACCAATATCGAACCCCGGATTTCCACAAGCATATAGCAAGTCTTTACGCATAAAGGCGAAGAATTCAAGCAATAACAACCAGAAAATTAATAATATTACTGATCCCAAAATTCAAACTTTTAGTTAGATAAACAGAGCTCAAACCAGCTAATAAGCTCATAATCACTGACTAATACCAGTATATCACAACACAATCACTAGAAAACTACAACAACAATTGTCAGAACAAAACACCCAGTTATATCTCAAAAAGATCAAAACTTGCAAAATTATAAACACACCCAAAAGAAAAAAGATACAAACTTTCCACAAAACCCATGTCATAAAAATCAAAACTTCACAGAAATCATAGAACACCCACTTTTTAAAAAGCATAATTCAAAGCAACCACACATGAAATGAAATACTATCAGACAAAAAAACAGATCAAAATTAACCCAAAAAATATGATCTTGAAAATCCCTATTCATCGATTAATGGGAAAACATTTTAAAAAAGAGAGAGAGAGAGAGAGATTGAATTAATTACCTAGAAAAAAGGGAGGAAGAAATTCGAAATTTGAAATTCAAATTGCAGAACAAGGAAGAAGAGAAAAACCCTAAAAACATAAGAAGAAGAATAATGGAGGGGCTTAACCATGAAAGTGGGGAAGTACTTGAAGAGTTGTACTAATTTGTTTTTGCCGTCTGAAAAAAAAAAAAAGAAAAAAAATGGGAGGAGAGAGAAAGACTTGAAATGAGAAAAAAGAAAAACCCAAAAAAATAGAGAGGATAGAGTTGAGATTAATAAAGGAAATGAAGCAGAGGGAGCGGATTTAATTGAGGGGAATTGGGAACAAAATTTGAAATTAAGGAGAGAGAAAGAGAAAGAGAGGCCATCTTTTGTTTTTGAGTATTTGACTAAAGAGTTGTTTAAGTTTAAGACAGGAGAAGAGCGTGTAAAAGTTGACAGAGTAAAAAAAGAGTAAATACAAAAAGAGCAAGTCCAAGTTTGTGGGGGTCCATGGTTGATGGTTGATGGTTGATGGTTGATGGTTGTTCAAATCATATCTTAGTGAGTGATCTGTGATCCTTCCTTCTTCTAAATCATGAGAACATAAGGTTGGGACTTGGGTCATCATATATGGATGATGGATCTAGGAGTAATTATTTGCTCATTTTCAGGAGTTTTGTCCTCAATCTTCATTTATCATTGTGATATGAGAGATGATACACATACACTCGGTGTATGTGGGCATATATCACATTGGATGTATGTGTTCTTATTAAAATGTATACTTTTTGTATGTGTTCTACTTAAAATGTATCACGTTACTAAAAAATTACAAACTTACAATCGTTTGAGCACGTTTTTTTTATTCAGCGAGATTTGAATTTACATAATACATAGACGATTGAAATACTATATTTCGAATTAAATTTTATTACATGGTAGGGATGAAAATATAACATTATTTTTTTACAAACAAATTAAATAATTGAAAACGACAGGAAAATTTAGTAGAAATCAATAGTAGAAAAAAGGTGAAGATAAATAAGATGAAGCTAATATATGAATAATCTGAAAAAAAAAATTACAATTCTTTCTTTTAAGGATTTATACAAATCTAAACAAAGAAAATTTCATAAAACAGATTTTTTAAACAAAGATAAAGAACAAATCATTAAAAACAAAATTATCTCTCGAAACATTGTAAGTTTGTAATATTTTTAGTAATAATATACTCTCTCCGTCCCAGAAAGATCTGAACACTTGTTGGGACACGTAGTTTAAGGTGATAAGTTGTGGTGTGGTTATCAAATGTCATTTTATTTAGAAAGTAGATGTAATAGGAGTTGGTGGGGTATTTTTTATTGGAGGAGAGAGAAAGTTGGGTAACTTTTTATCGATAAAAGGTAGAGTGTGGGCTAAAGATGTGTAAAAGAAATAATATATTAATGGTGGGACCATGCCAAGAATGGAAGTGTTCAAACTAATTTGGGACAAACATAAAAGGAAAGTGTTCAGACTATTCTGGGATGGAGGTAGTACATTTTAGTAGTAACACATACACAAGGTATAAATTTCAGTAGTAACACATACACCCATTGTATGTGCGGCCCACATACACCCAATGTATGTGTAGCCTTTGCGTTGTGATATACTTCTTTCTTCCGTTCTAAAATAAGTGAAAAACTCTATAATGATGTATTATGTAATTTCGACAAAGATGTATGAATATTTCGAAAATTTTATGAAAACAATATGAGGGTATTTTTTGGGAATTTTAACACCTTTTCTACTTGCTAACTTTCATGATAGCTTGTAGGGAGATGATGGTTTTAACTTTTAATACTTGTCATCTTTTCTTACCCTATAAATTCCGTTTTCATCATCTCTCAAACCTGGTTTATTTTGTTATACCTTTAATTTTGCTAGTCTGAATATTTGTATGTTTTCACTTTAGCATCCTTAAATTATGATATTTTTTTCATTCTTACAAAAGTTCAGGTAGCATTCTCTTTTCTTTTTGACTGTTGCTCTTACATCATTATTCCAGATTTTTTGATTTTTACCACCTTATAAATAGCCCGTTTTACACTTTACCACCTTTTGTTTTTTTTTTTTTTTTCAATTTTACCACCTTAAAGTTTCCAACTTGTTAAAAATCACCACCTTGACTCAGCTTCGACGAAGAATCAGGTGAGGGAGTCCCAAAACCCCCCATTTTTCCCTTTTACCCTCGATTTTTCATTTCCTCTTTATTAAAACCCCAATTTGTCTTTCAATCCCTATAAAAATCCAAATTTCTTTGATGAAAATTTAAATCAAGTTAGAGCTTACCATTTTTTGATAAATTCGACCTTAATCAAAGGATAAATTGGAGATTCCACTACCGCTAAAGTTTTGATTTCTCTGCCCAGTTTAATAGGCTAGGGTTCTTCCTCAATTTTGGGAATTTCTTATTCATTGAATTTTTTGGTAAATTAGGCCTAAATTGGGGCATCTATAGTGTCTTTAGCATAATGCTTGCTTTGGTTTTCATTCATCTTCATTATTATCGGCCCATAATGTCTCAGTCTTCTTCCCATAACCACCAAAAGTGTAACTATGGAATTCCTCTTGCTGCAAAAGTCGAAATAAAGGAGAAGAGAGAGGAGCTTGATATTCTGGATTTTTGGGTGAAGTGGAGGAAAGAGAGGGTAAAAGAATATCTGTAAATGTCCAAGAGGAGTTGATGGTTTTACAGAGAGGTTGAAGATAAAAAAGTGAATTGTTTAAGGAAATGAAATGGTGAAGGAAGAAAGAGAAAGAAATCGGGAAGAGATAGACTAAAACAGGGCGAAAGTTTTTTAATCCGAAATGTGGGCCCTCCCTCACCTGATTTCTGGCCGGAGCAAGAGATTATGTGGTAATTTTTAGTGAGTTGGAAAGTTTAAGGTGGTAAAATTGAGAAAAAAAAAAAAAAGATGGTAAAGTGTAAAACAACTTACTTATAAGGTGGTAAAAATCAAAAAATCCCATTATTCCATTATATTATGTGTTTGTTCACCTGTGCTTTTCCCTGAAATTCGTTGGCTAGTCTAAAAATAAAGTTCATAATCTTTAACTAAGTAAAGTCGAGGTCCACCTTTGAAGTCTAACCAGTTTCACAGTTTGGCGGTTTCTCTAACCATATGCTGGTTACGTTTTAAGTCACTCTTATAGAAGTATAAACGCCACCATCTTACTTTTGGATCATCTTAACATCTAGTGCTAGTGCTAGTGCTAGTGCTAGTGCTAGAAATCTATATTGAGTAATCGTACTATTAAAGCAACTACACATGTCCACAATCCTTGCTAAGAGAAACTCTATATCTACAAAATTTGCTCCACTTCGAAAAGCCACTAGTTGTATATCTCACCTCTTAAGCCACACTCCATCCCCTTTTTCCCCTTCCATATTCAAAACCTCCAGAATAATTTTTAAAACCATTGTGACTTGCCTTAATGTGTCTACTAAGATCTCCAACAGTAATTAGTTCATCATATTTTGGAAAAATTCACAAGAGGGGGTCCAATTATCACTCATTTTCTTTTATAAGTCCCAACCATGAATTATTTCCTGCAGGTCTCAACTATCTTGTGATTTTTATAGGTCCTGAATTACTTATAACCGGTTTAGAATGTAAGATTTTTAAACGTTGGTCCCTGTTTATAAGTCTCTGTCACTTGCTGGAAGTTTTCGAATATGGTAAACGTTTAAAGATCTTACCTTCTAAACTTATTATAAGTAACTCAGGACCTATGAAAATCACAAAATAGTAAACTTGGGACCTGCAGGGAATTATTCATGGTTAGGACTTATAAAAAAAATGGGTAATTGTTAAGCCCCCTCTTGTGAATTTTTCCGATTTTCTGTGTGAGAACTACTATGGAACAAAGCTTCGTCTACACCGAGGCACATATACACTAACTCATTTCACAATCACTTTGTCACATATGATCTTCACTCTCATAACCCTATCGTCCCTTTCTATTTATCTCAACTACGTCGATTACTAGCCTATCATCAATGATAACACTAGCACTATTGTTTATTCTTATCTCAATTAGGCCACAACTTTAACCAAGGACATGTAGTTATATAAACATCGAGGTTGAGGTGGTGGAACAGTGGTATCGCTTCCCATCTCTTATCCCTGAGGTAGGGATCAAACCTCATGAGACTCATGGAGGAATTCTCCTCATCCCCCTCAAGTGACCTCCCTTCATCTTACCTTAAAAAAAAAGTAGTTACGAACCTCAATAATGTTGTAATATATAATATTTTTTAACATATTATAAAAAACTTACTTAGAGAGCATAGCTTCCATGGCCACAATTAGGTACAATCATAAACAAGATGGATTAGACTTGTAATAAGTCCAAAATATCACTCCTTTCAAGCAACAAATCCTATTTGACCTTTCAAGAAATCCGATCTAAACAATTTTATCAAACTCGGGATCTTTGAAAATGTAGCCATCATGGTTCACATTGTTAACGCTCTTTTATTGTCCAATAATTGATACTACAAAGAAACTTTATAAGCTAACTACTAATATACATGTAGCATACAAGAGAAGGGAGAAAAAAAAAGCGTAAAGGAAAAGAATTACAAGCTTAAATTTGATTGAAGTTCTTATAAGTTACAACAGGAGCACAAGACGAAGCCAAGTGAACCATCACTGATGCTCGACTTCAAACCAGAAAAGCACAGAAGAACGTCCGTAAATAACTCGTACACGCTGCAACACAAGGTTGCCACTGGTCGACACTGCCTTGGCCCCACCTTCAATCCGAGTGCGAGAAACAGTAACACCATCTCCAAGAGCTGTTGAAGACAGGGATGATGGCAACTTCTTAGGCCCAATGGAAGTGCTTACTATGGGGCACGAAAGATAATCCAGAGGATCTGTTTCACATTGGAGGATACAACTGTCAATAATCAGCCTTCCACTCCTATGGAGCAAGCAGCAACCAAGCTCTGCCTTTACTGTCAAATTCGAGATTTTGCTGGTGGAGAAGTACTCCAGTGCACTGCCCAACAAAAAAAACACACATTTGCCCGAGACTGTCATTTGCATCTGAAAAAAATTTAAGGTCACTGCCCAGGAGCCCAACCAACCCAAGCTTTATTTAAGGAAAACTTGTGCTATGTTTGGTTGTACAGAGAACATTATTGGAAAATGATTTACCATGAAAAAACACAATCATAAGTTGGAATGCGTTTGTTCAACTCCTTGCAGAAAAGTCAGAAAGAAGGGAAGAATGAACTGGAAGGGAGAGAATGGACGGGAGAAAGGAAAGAGGAAGGTAAGGAATACAGAGAAAAATGTCGCATTCTAGAAAATCTTTCCACCCTTAAAAGAATTATTTTCCACCCTCTACACACAAAGGAAAATGGCGAAACAACTTAACCAGGAATATGTTTTCCCCCCAACCACACATTCTCCTAGAGATTTGCAACATAATCTCTATCACATGGAGGTTTGACAGGCACCATTGAGTGGAATAAAAAAAAAAAACCATCAAACTGATAAAAGGTTCCAACCCACAAGATTTGAGTAGCAATGCTTGTACTTTGGGATGTTCAAGATTAGCAGTGGATCATCAGTTTAAAAAGGCTCATTCAATAAAGCCCAGTAGTAGAAGGCACAGCAGAGAATTTTGTGCAAACCTGTCAGAGCCCCGGGAACAAAGAAGAGTAGTTTCTTCGGGAAGGTCGCCTGCACCAATCTAAACCAAGCAACAAGCATGAAGAATAAAGATGATAAGGAAACAGTAATGAGCATGAAAAATGACATAGCAAGGACACACATGCTCTATTTCTCATACAGAGAAAAGCATCTTAAAAAGGATGCATACTTTAGTTGCTAA
Source organism: Beta lomatogona (assembly GCA_947646795.1). Taxonomy (NCBI): domain Eukaryota; kingdom Viridiplantae; phylum Streptophyta; class Magnoliopsida; order Caryophyllales; family Amaranthaceae; genus Beta; species Beta lomatogona. The sequence continues at coordinate 165,270 of CANSNZ010000524.1, read as the reverse complement.
ATTGCTTGAACACAAATGGATGAACAAAGTCGCCAAAACAACCACCTCAAAAAAAAAAAAGGTGGCCAAAACAACAAAAGATTAACCAATGCAGTGCACCATCATCATCTACTTCTGAATCTAAGTCCTGCGCAAAGACCCACTCATGCTGTGTTGCCAAGTTGTGCACACACAAGTAAACATTTTCCTCTCTAGAAAATCCCAGGTGTTCCCTTTCCTTTTGTTGACCCATACAACACAAGGTGATACTGGATTACGTTGGCATGGAACTTGCCCCCGTCATTTGGGTAGCTATTTGTAACAAAGATGTGAGTATAATCCCATATTTCTTTTTACCCCTCAACCCCAATAAGCTGAGCCACCTTATGGAGGCTGGAGGGAAGCTAGCAAGTGCCACAACATATAAGTTTATGAACCACAAGTGCTCAGCAAAAGAATAGAGTAGTCAATGCTAGTGAGTGTGTGTTCACTTCACCTGAATTTAACTAATCTGAAATTATCCAAATTAATCAGAAAAATCCGAACTTATCTGAATCTATTAGAACTTGTATCAAACTTGGATAGGCCTTACTGGAACTTATTTGAACCAGTGCAAACTTTACTAAACTAATCTGAAGTCTGAAATTCTTTCTCCCAAGAAAGTTTTTGTAAGATGGAGAGTATAGAGTCTAAGTGAGATAAATGTACTGCAACTAATTAGATATTCTTCTTTATTTCGGGCAGTAGTATAAACAAATATATTTTCAGTGATAAGAAAGATAAGCATGAATATGCATGACAGCAAGCAAGCGAACACAGAAACATATACATTAAACCTATACCAAAAGTAGGATATGGGTACCAAAGACAAGGGATTGTAACAAACTGAATTTTGCATCTACACTATCACTGACAAGAAACACCCAACCACGATATGCACATAAAGTTAAGTGACCATGCATAGATAAATACAGGGACATAACCTATTCTTCTTCTATATTAAAAGTTAAGTGTCACGCATTAAAGAAGAGCTACTAATGAATGCAAACTTAAGCATTTTCAAAAGATATTTGGGGGGGGGGACTATTACATAAACTAAATGGTCTTTCTTATTAGGCAGGATAACAGAACTGTGTAAGTAATCTAAGTAAGGCATGTAAGATACTATAATTGAGAAGGAAGAATTATCATTACCAGGCATAGGGGCTTCTTGATCTGAATATTCGATGTAATATGAACACCTCCAGCTGCAATCAGGATTGTATCACCAGGCCTGAAAGACAAAATTCTGTAAGTTCAATTCACCCTTTTTAAGACCATGAGACAGTAACCATAAGCCATACTCACTTTGCAGCGGAGACAGCAGCATCAATACTGGAAAATACACCCGGTTCCGACAAATCCTTGATAGTTCGGTCAACTCGCAACCATAAGCGAGGGTGACATGCCAAGAATCGCCATCTGTGGCAAACGAGGGCGGTGTTATAACGATCTGCAAACTCAAAAGCAATGTGATAAAAGCTGATACACCACAATAACATGTTGAAACAAACTAATAAATCAAGTCCATACTCCATAAGATACAACCTATTTCACCTAAATTATCATTACCAACAAGAAAAAACTCTATAGGTTTTTTTTCGTTTTACCAAAAGGAAAAACTCTATTAGTTAGCTAACAGGGAGATAGAAAAGTTGTGGGTTCAACACATAGTGAAATTACGAAAATACCTCCACCAGACGGAAATTTAGCTAACTATAACATAGCCAAACAGCCGTACTCATCAACAAGAATCAGCTAAAGGAACTCCTACCACAGTCTAATCATAAATATATACTTCTATGTCCAAATCACAGTCAAATTTCAGCTCAAGCAATATCCAAAAGTCATCAATTACTCCACAAAGACAAACAAATCACAAATTCCTTCCTTTAGAAAACCAAGAAGATGCATTTCTTCTTCTAGAGCATAACTAAACACTTTCTAGTGTCAAAAATCAGTCCTTTCACAACAATTAGACAAGCCCAAAACCCAGGAAACCCACTCACAAAAACCTGGACTTTCAACCTCAATTAACCTCAATTTTACGAAAAAATCACAATTGAGCCCTTAAACCAAGCAAATCCCCCAAATTACGATCTGGGTCTACCTCCAAACAAAATAAAATGCACCAGAATAACATCATATAGGTAAGCAAACACCAATTAAACAATCAATTAGGATTTTGAACCCAGAAATGAAAATATTGCAAATTGGAGAATTTTAATTTAGGGGAAAAGCAACAAACCAGGAATAGGAGAGAGAAAACTGAAAATGTGCATGAGACAACCATCATCCAAAGTATTGATTAAGGAATCCGGGTTAGTAGATGAATGCTTCGAAAGTTTTCTCCATTTATTTTTACTCTTCTGCTTTTCCCCCTTTTTCGGTGAAACCATAATTTCGGATGCAGGGTTTCTTTGCTCCTGCTCTGCAATGGATGCCATAGAATTCAACTATCATGAAAATTTGTGGGGTTTTTTGTTTACTGAAATTTTGGGTTTTCAAGAATTTTTAAGGATGAAGGCTTTGTTTGGTAGGAAGGATTTGGATGGAAACGAAAGGAAAGGAAAGGTAAGGTAAAAACAAATTTTCTCATGTTTGGTAAAAGAAAATAAGAGGGGTTTGATTGGAAAGGAGAAGAAGTGGAAGGAAAAATCGGAGGAATTTGACCTATGTTTTCTTTATTTCCTTTCTTTCATTTCCTTTACACTTTGTTTGGTATTTTTTTAGTAAAGGAAGGGAAAAGAAAGGAAGAGAAAGGAAAAGAAGAGAAAAGAAGGTAGTTGTAGTTTCCAATGTTTGGTATAATTGGTGGATTTGAGAGGAATCACATGTTTGGTTGTCATTAGTAAATGAAAGGAAAGGAAAGAAATAAAGAAAACATAGGTAAAAACTTGTTAGTTTTCTTTCCAGTCAAATTCCTCCGATTTTGGGAGGAAAGGAAAGCAAGGATTTAAGAGTATTTTTTTCCTTCCACTTCCTCTCCTTTCTAATCAAACCCCTCTTGTTTTCTTTTACCAAACATGAGAAAGTTTGTTTTCACCTTTCCTTTCCTTTCTTTTCCATCCAAATCCTTCCTACCAAACAAAGCCTTACTAATGACAACTAAACATGTGATTGCTCTCAAATCCATCAATTATACCAAACATTGGAAATTACAACTATATTCTTTTCTCTTCTTTTCCTTCCTTTTCCCTTCCTTTACTAAAAAAAATACCAAACAAAGTGGAAGAGAAAACCAGAGTGAAATTTCTACAATGGTCTTTTTAAATCAATGAATGTGAGCCACCCACCTCATTTTTCTTTTCCTTTTTCTTTTTGTCTCTAAAATGATTTTAGAAAATACCAAAATCAATTATTTTAATTTAAAAAAATATTTTAAATAATTTCAAAAAATACAGAATAAAAAAAAATTTGAAATTTTTTTGAAAAATCCGGAAAATGATTTCAGCCAAACAAAATTTGGGGAATTTTTTTTTAACGCATATTTTCTCTCTCCTCTACCCCTTCCTCCCTCAAATCTTCCATGGATCTTCAATTCTTCTCGAATTTTCAGTAGATCTTTTCCTTAGAGCCTTCTCTTTCCATCAAATGATAAGAAATCATGAATTTGTGATGGAGAAGTTGTGAATTTGAAATTATAATTTGCGAATTTGGGGAAAATTTAGGGAAATTTTTTTCACTTTTCTCTCTTTCATATTTGTAAATTCATGAAATAGATGAACAAACATAAAATTGATGATCTTATGTACACCATGAACGCCCGAATTTCCATAGAAACTAAGGTATGAGTTTTAAAATGAAGAAACTCAAAATCAAAATTCTAGGTCATTATAAATTTAACAAAAACATGGTTTGAATTGTTGTAAGATGTTGGGAATCCGCCAATTTGGGACCGATTTGTGCGTTTTTTGAGTATTAATGACCATTGTCACACAAGATGAAGAATTTCAGAGAAGAAAGAAGAAATCGAAAGGTTGAAGATGAAGTTGGAAAAAGATGACTAAACGGACACTTTAGGTAATTACTAAAATGGGTTCTGGTAATTACCAAAACGTGATAGAAACTAAGAGAAGTCTCAAAACCTCCAATTCCAAAGTGTATTGAAAATAAAGAATTGAAATAAACAATCCTCAGTACAAATTAATCAATATAATATAAATGTGTTAATCCATATAAGCCAAATAAAGTTATAAAGTCACAACATGTAAGAGATAAGAATGTCTTAGTAGATTTGGTAATGACCAAAACATGTTTGGCAATGCCAAAACATGTTTGGAAATTACCTAAAAGCATATGATATGGAGTTAATTTGGGCTTTTTAGTATAAGGATGGACAATGGGGGCCCAAAACTGAAGTCAATGGGGTTTGGTGAGGTATTGGACCTAATAGACCCAGTGTCATGATTGTTCCATCCCCATATGATTGCTTTGATGAGTAATGAGAATAGATTGTAATTGGGAGAATATTCTCCACTTAGTAGGTTTGGTCATGACCAAAACATATTTGGTAATTACCTACAACTATATGATATGGGGTTAATTTGGGCTTTTTAGTACTAGAAGGCAAAATAGAGGCCCAAAACTAAAGACAATGGGGGTTTGGTGAGCTATTGGGCCTAATGGACCCAGTGGCATTATTTTCTAATCTCCATAGGAGTGCTTTGATGAGTAATGGAAATGGATTGTGATTGAAGATCCTCCACTTAGTAGGTTTGGTAGTGGCCAAAACATGGTTGAATTACCTAAAAGCATATGATATAGGGTTAATTTGGGCTTTTTAGTACAAGGATGGACAATAGGGCCCAAAACTCAAGTCAATGGGGTTTGGTGAGGTTTTGGGCCTAATGGACTCAGTAACATGATTATCCAATCCCCATAGAATTGTTTTGTTGACTAATGGGAATGGATTGTGATTGGGAGAACATCTTCCACTTAGTAGGTTTGGTCATGGCCAAAACATACTTGTTAATTACCTAAAAGCATATGATATGTGGTTAATTTAGGCTTTTTAGTACAAGGAGGGACAATGGGGGCCCAAAACCTCACCAATGGGGTTTGGTGAAGTATTGGGTCTAATGGACCCAGTGGCATGATTGTTCAATCCCCATATGATTGCTTTGATGAGTAATGGAGGATTGTGATTGGGAGAAGATCCTCCATTTATTAGGTTTGGTCATGGCCAAAACATATTTGGTAATTACCTAAAAATATATGATATAGGGTTAATTTAGGATTTTTAATACAAGAAGGGACAATGGCGGTCCAAAATTGAAATCAATGGGGCTTGGTGATGTATTGGGTCTAATGAACCCAGTGACATGATTGTCCAATCTCCATAGGATTGCATTAATGAGTAATAAGAATGGATTGTGATCGGGAGAAGATCCTCCACTTAGTAGGTTTGGTCATAGCCAAAATATGTTCGGTAACTACCTAAAAAAAAACTTTATGATTTGGGGTTAATTTGGGCTTTTAGTACAAACAGGGATAATGGGGGACCAAAACTGAAGTCAATGAGGTTTGGTAAAGTATTGGGTCTAATGGATCCAGTGACATGATTGTTCAATCCCCATATGATAAACAGGTTGATTTCCTCTCTCGAGTCGAAATTAACCATAGAATGATATTAACAGGCTCTCGCAATTTATTAACACCAATTCTACCTATTGAAACTAGCCTTAATATCAAGTTTATACCTCTTGGCACATAACCTAATATTGCAATACTATAACAATTAAATCTGGCCAAATCGGATTGAATAGAGATAATACATTCAATAAGAATCAACATACATCATTAAAAATCAATACTTTATAAACATCCTTTCATAAATGATCATGGATCCCCTTAACCCTAGAAATAATATACTTAATCATAATTAGGGAAAACATACTCATGATGAAACAAGTAAACATGGTGAATTAATAATCAAAGATTGAATAAGAATAACAAGAGAAGAGAAGAAATACCAATTGTAGAACCCATCTTGCAAAATCAAAGCTTCTATTGAAAATCCAATGTAAAAATGTGAAAAAGTAATACTAGGGTTCTTGAGTAATTAAGATGTGCTTAGAAAACTAAAAGCTGAACCTATAATGTAAAAACGTCCTTTTTCAACCCTAAAGGGATACGTATTTATAATAAAATAAGAGTCAGCGCAACACGCGCTTCAAAACGCATATAAAATCGCCCCGACCGGGCTGCCGGGGAGGATCGCTCCCGGCCGGGCGGTTGACAGGTCAAAACCCGTAGAAAAAGTAAAACAGTGATCCGCCCGACCGGGCAAGATCCCACCCGGCCGGGCCCGCAAGAAATACCAAAACTGCTCATTTTCAAAAATTCATATCTTTCTCGTCTCACGTCGAAATTCAGCGTGTGACTAGTCGTTGGAAATCTCTTCAAGTCTACTTTCCAACCCAATTGGAATCAATCCATTATCATTTGTGTATCAAACGTTATGAGTAAAAGAGTGTACAAGAGTCAGTTTTGGCACTTCTTTCAGCAATGCTTTGCTTCATCCTAGCCCAAATTCGTCCTAGAGAGATGCTTTGTGATCTTCATGCAATCTACCTTATTTATTCATGTTTTCTTAACTCAAGCTTAGCCAACCATAGTCTATTTGCATTAATATCACCTGAAATTCATCAAAACAAGCAAACGGAGAGCAGTATAGCCAAACTTGAGTAAATCATGCAAATATACACCTAAATGCTCTCATTTGAACTAGAAATGCAACCTAAATGAACCTAAAATCTATGTATAAATATGACTCATCAATTGCTTCGATGAGTAATGGGAATGAATTGTGATTGGGAGAAGATCCTCCATTTATTAGGTTTAGTCATTGCCAAAACATGTTTGGTAATGACCTAAAAGCATATGATATGGGGTTAATTTGGGTTTTCTAGTACAAGGAGAGACAATGGCGGTCCAAAACTGAAGTCAATGGGGTTTGGTGAGGTATTAGGTCTAATGGACCCAGTGGCATGATTGTCCAACCCTATACGATTGTTTTAATAAGTAATGGGAATGGATTGTGATTGGGAGAACATTCTCCACTTAGTAGGGTTAGTCATGGCCAAAACATGTTTGGTATTTATCTAAAAGCATATGATATGGCTTCAATTTGGACTTTTTAGTACAATGAGGGACAATGGGGGCCGAAAACTGAAGTCAATGGGGGTTTGGTGAGGCATTTTGCCTAATGGACCCAGTGGCATGATTGCCCAATCCTCATAGAATTGTTTTGATGAGTAATGAAAATGGATTGTGATTGAGAAAATATCCCCTACTTAATAGGTGTGGTAATGCACAAAACATGTTTGGTAATTAACTAAAATCATATGATCTTGGGTTAATTCAGACTTTTTAGTACAAGGAGGGACAATAACAGCCCAAAACTCAAATCAATGGGGTTTGGTGAGGTATTGGGCGTAAAGGACCTAGCGACATGATTGTCCAATCCCCATATGATTGCATTGATGAATAAAGGGAATGGATTGTGATTGGGAGAACATTTTCCACTTAGTAAGTGCGGTAATGCCCAAAACATGTTTGGTAATTACCCAAAATCATATGATTTGGGGTTAATTTAGGCTTTTTAGTACAAGGAGAGACAATGGGATCCCAAAACTCAAGTCAATTGGGTTTGGTGAGGTATTGGGCTTAATGGAGCAGTAGCATGATTGTCCAATCCCCATAGGATTGTTTTGATGAGTAATGGGAAAAGATTCTAATTGGGAAAACATCATCCACTTAGTAGGTTTGGTCATGGCCAAAACATGTTTGGTAATTACCTTAAAGAATATGATCTAGGGTTAATTTAGGCTTTTTAGTACAAGGAGATATAATGGGAGCCCAAAACTCAAGCCAATGTGGTTTGGTGAGGTATTGGGTCTAATGTACCCAGTGACATGATTGTCCAATCCTCATAAGATTGCTTTAATGGGTAATTGGAATGGATTCTGATCGGGAGAACATCCTCCACTTAGTAGGTTTGGTCATGGCCAAAACATGTTTGGTAATTACCTATAAGCATATGATATGGGGTTAATTTTGACTTTTTAGTACAATGAGGGATAATGGGCGCCTAATACACAAGTCAATGGGGTTTGGTGAGGTATTGGGACAATGGACACAGTATCATGATTGTCCAATCCTCATAGGATTGCGTTGATGAGTAATGGTAATGGATTGTGATTGGGAGAAGATCATCCACTTAGTAGGTTTGGTCATGGCCAAAACATGTTTGGCAATTACCTAAAATTTTATGATATGGGGTTAATTTGTGCTTTTTAGTATAAGGAGGGACAATGGGCTCACAAAACTCAAATCAATGGGGTTTGGTGAGGTAATGGGACTAATGGATCTAGTGACATGATTGTCCAATCCCCATAGGATTGCTTTGATGAGTATTGAGAATTGATTGTGATTGGGAGAACATCCCCCACTTAGTAGGTTTGGTCATACCCAAACATGTTTGGTAATTACATAAAAGCATATGATATGGGGTTAATTTGGGGTTTTCAATACAAGGAGGGACAATGGGGGCCTAAAACTGAAGACGATTGGGTTTGGTTAGGTATTGGGTCTAATGGGCCTAGTGGCATGGTTGTTCAATCCCCATATAACTGCTTTGATGAGTAATGAGAATGGATTGTGATTGGGTTAAGATCCTCCATTTATTAGGTTTGGTCATTGCCAAAACATGTTTGGTAATTACCTAAAAGCCTATGATATGGGGTTAATTTGGACTTTTTAGTACAAGGTAGGATAATGGCGGCCCAAAACTGAAGTTAATGGGGCTTGGTGAGGTATTGGGTCTAATGGACGCAGTTGCATGATCGTCCAATCCCCATAGGATTGCTTTAGTGAGTTATGGAAATGGATTGTGATTGGGAGAACATCCTCCACTTAGTAGGTTTGGTCATGGCTAAAACATGTTTGGTATTTATCTAAAAGCATATGATATGGGGTTAATTTGGACTTTTTAGTACAAGGAGGGACAATGGGGCCTAAAACTGAAGTAAATGGGGTTTGGTGAGGCATTTTGCCTAATGAATCCAGTGGCATAATTGTCCAATCCTCATAGAATTGTTTTGATGAGTAATGAGAATGGATTGTGATTGAGAGAATATCCTTTACTTAGTAGGTGTGGTAATGCACAAAAGATGTTTGGTAATTACCTAAAAGCATATGATCTTGGGTTAATTCGGGTCTTTTAGTACAAGGAGAGACAATAGTGGCCCAAAACTCAAGTCAATGGGGTTTGGTGAGGTATTGGGCCTAATGGACCCAGTGACATGATTGTCCAATCCTCATAGGATTGCTTTGATGAGTAAGGAAATGAATTGTGATTGGGAGAACATATTCCATTTAGTAAGTGTGGTAATGCACAAAACATGTTTGGTAATAACCTAAAAGCATATGATTTTGGGTTAATTTAGGCTTTTTAGTACAAGGAGAGACAACGGAAGCCCAAAACTCAAATGAGGTTTGGTGAGGCATTTGGCCTAATGCACCTAGTGGCATGATTGTCCAATCCCCATAGGATTGCTTTGATGAGTAATGTGAAAGGATTTTGATTGGGAGAACATACTTCACTTAATAGGTTTGGTCATGGCCAAAAGATGTTTGGTAATTACATACAAGAATATGATATGGGGTTAATTTAGGCTATTTAGTACAAGGATAGACAATGGGAGCCCAAAACTCAAGTCAATGGGGGTTTGGTGAGTTATTGGGTCTAATAGACCCAGTGGCATGATTGTCCAATTCTCATAGGATTGCATTAATGAGTAATGGGAATGTATTCTGATCGAAAGAACATCCTCCACTTAGTAGGTTTGGTCATGGCCAAAACATGTTTGGTAATTACCTAAAAGCATATGATATGTGGTTAATTTGGGTTTTTTTGTACAAGGAGGGACAATGGGCGCCCCAAAACACAAGTCAATGGGGTTTGGTGATGTATTGGGCCAAATCGAACCAGTATCATGATTGTCCAATCCCCATAGGATTACTTTGATGAGTAATGGTAATGGATTGTGATTAGGATAAGATCCTCCACTTAGTAGGTTTGGTAATGGCCAAAACATGTTTGGTAATTACCTAAAACTATATGATATGGGGTTAATTTGTGCTTTTTAGTACAAGGAGGGACAATGGGCGTCAAAACTCAAATCAATGGGGTTTGGTGAGGTATTGAGCCTAATGGACCCAATGACATGATTGTCCAATCCCCATAGGACACTAGTGGAAAAAAACGGAAAGGCTGCGGTCAAAACAGCCCTAAGGGCTGCGTTTTTGGCCAGCAGCCCTTTCTATAGCAGCCCTTCACTAGGGCTGCGTTTTTGGGCCTAAAACGCAGCCCTTCTTTGTACACAGGGCTGCGGTTTTGGCACAGAACCGCAACCCTTTCGACCCAAAAAAATAATTTTTTTTTTTTTTACATTTTTTTTACTCTTAAATATATCAAGAAATTTACAACAAGAACATTTGAAATTTATAGATATAAAAATGAAAAAAAAGGAACGAAAATGAAAAAGAAGAACGAAAATGAAAAAAAAAATAACGAAAATGAAAAAAAGGAACGAAAATGAAAAAAAAAACGAAAATGAAAAAATGAACGACAATGAAAAATAAGAACGAAAATGAAAAAAAAAGAACGAAAATGAAAAAACAAATAACGAAAATGCAAAAAAGGGAACGAAAATGAAAAAAAAGAACGAAAATGAAAAAATGAACGAAAATTAAAAAAACGGATCGAAAATGAAAAAAAGGGAACGAAAATGAAAAAAAACGACGACCGAGGAAGAACAGCGCGGGGAGGCAAGGCGGCGCAGATCTTGTCTGTAAAAGGCGCGGAGTTCGAACCCCCGTTGTGAGAAGGACGAACGAACAACGAACGAGGAGGACGAACGAACGACGAACAAGGAGGACGAACGAGGAAGACGGACAGCGATCTCGTCTGTAAAAGGCGCGGAGTTCGAACCCTCGTTGTGAGAAGGACGAACGAACAACGATCGAGGAGGACGAACGACGAACAAGGAGGACGAACGAGGAAGACGGACGACGATTATTGTTGTTGCGTGGTGTTGCTGCCGCCGGAGGGTGAAAGAGAATGAGGAGATTATTGTTGTTGTGGACGTGAGAGAGAAGGAGGAGTAAGGAGGAGGCTGAGAGAGAAGGAGGAGAAGGGAGGAGGGTGAGAGAGAAGGAGGATATGGACGTGAGAGAGGAGAGAGAATGAGGGAGAGGAAATTGCATTGTGAGAACCCTAGCTAGCCCGCTTAACATTTGAAGCCCGCGAATTCATTTCAAATTTTTTTTTAAAAAAAAAGCCCATAAAGGGCTGCGGTTTTTAAAAATCGCAGCCCTTTATTACTTATAGGGCTGCAGTTTTTAAAAAACCGCAGCCCTTCACTAAAAGGGCTGCGGTTTTTGCATTGACCGCAGCCCTTCGTAAATGAAGGGCTGCGTTTTTCAAAAAACGCAGCCCTTGCGTTTTTTCCACTAGTGGGATTGCTTTGATGAGTAATGAGAATTGATTGTGATTGGGAGAACAACCTCCACTTAGTAGGTTTGATCATGGCCAAAACATGTTTGGTAATTACCTAAAAGCATGTTTGGTAATTACCTAAAAGCATATGATATGGGGTTAATTTGGGCTTTTTAGTACAAGGAGGGACAATGGGCTCCCAAAACTCAAATCAATGGGGTTTGGTGAGGTATTGGGCCTAATGGACCCAGTGACATGATTGTCCAATCCCCATATGCTTGCTTTGATGAGTAATGAGAATGGATTGTGATTAAGAGAATATTTTCCAATTTGTAGGATTGGTCATGGCCAAAACATGTTTGGTAATTACCTAAAACCATATGATATGGGTTTAATTTGGTCTTTATAGTACAAGGAGAGACAATGGGGGCCCAAAACTGAAGTCAATGCGGTTTGGTGAGGTATTGGGTCTAATGGACCAAGTGACATAATTGTCTAATCCCCATAGGATTGCTTTGATGAGTAATGGGAATGGATTGTGATTGGGAGAACATCCTCCACTTAGTAATGGTAATCCATAACCTTTTAAAAGTAGGAAGTTTGAGTATTGTAGAAATCAATAGTTTGAGTAATTTCAGCCCTCCATCTGAGCACGATCATCTCAGCCGAAGGATGGTTTCTTTGTATCCCTTTCTTGCTATGTCTGTATCCTCTCTCCTCACTTTGTCTTTAATGCTCTCTCCTCACCATTGCTATGGAGTGAACAAAAATCGTACTTCTCCCTCATAAAAAGCAAGCGTTTCACCTTCCCGATAAATGGATTTGATTCGAGAGTACTTTCAGCCCACCGATGAAGACATGTTAACCAGAAAAATTCTCCTAAAATCTTTCTTCAGATATGATTTTAGGAGAATTTTTCTGGATACCATCTCTACATCTACTTTCAACCCACCGTTGTCAAGGTACTTTTCGTTTTTCTCTCTTTGATTTTTTGTTGCTATTTTCTTGGTATAATAATGTATGAACTTTGTAATTATTTTATATATTTTCAATCTTTTCTTAATGTTTCTTCATCAACATTCATATTTCTCTTTCCTTCGATCTAAGAAGTATCTTTTTTCCCTGCTTAATTTTTGATTGAGAATTGCGACCTAATTAGACTTTCAATTCTTTTCTGTTTCAGATTCGCAAGCTACGGTTACGATCGGAACTACGGTAATAATTCATCTCCACTTTCATTCCATCTTTTAGATCTACGATGCTCTTATAAAAATATATGTATGTGTTGTGTGTTTGTCGTGATCTCAAACGATCTACATAATTTTGGATTTATTTGGGTGTGTTGTGTAGAAATTTTGTCGATTGGGGAAGTAAAAGTAGACCTTTACTACCAAAGTCTCTTTCTTTCTTCATAACTGCTGCATGAATTAAAACTAATTATGTTCTTTACCACCCAATGCCTCATTTTTCCCTTCTTTGTAACAAGATTGAACAAGTGGAAGAGGAAGACGGGAAATAATGAGGAAATGGCATGCTGCAGGTAAACTCTATCTTGCTTTTTCTTCTTGCCTTTATATCTTTGCTTCCTTTAGATGATTATTTCTAAGTCTTTCGGTTCTCTTTTTGATATATGATTGGTAACGATATTGAAATTAGTTGATTCAAAAAAATTCTTAGTTGTAAAGAAGCAGATTTATATGCCCAACTATAAAATTATACGGTTCAGGTTTAATTGCTATTGTGTTACTTTGAAAGAGCGTATAACATAAGACTATAATTGCTATCGAGTAAGCTAATTTATGCCCAAATCAATCGTGTATTGATTACGCATACTGTAATAATAAGATAGATTTCAGTGTTGTTACCATTAGCCATTAGCACTTAAGAATCCATAAAACGGAGTAAATTAGCTGCTACCTATCTAATTTGTATTCTAATTTTTGGATTTTATGATTTGATTTACATGTTCTCTAAAAATCGTTACTTGTATATAATTTCCAGAATATGATTGGATATCTGGAGATCGTTATTCATTTATTAATGCTAAGATGACCATTTCTTATTAGTGGTATTTGAGTTAGGTTGATCTTGGTTTGATGTACAATAAGATCCTAATTTAAGGTGCATTGTTGGTTTGATGCTGCTTTCTGAGGGTCCTTTGTTCTTATTCCATATATATTACATTGACAGGGCAATCCTCACTAAGATGGTGAATGTTGTCTTATGGTCAATTTCACAGAGTACTTTGGTATGGTGATAGCCAAAAGTTTGAATAATGAAGTATAATGGAGGTGAGCCCCAAAAAAATATGATCTTTAGTTTAGGGATGAAACGAGTATTTTTTTGGCTGTAGTCATGAATTTTCGATGACAAATGGTGACCAAAATGAAAGGTTACTTCTGAATTAAAATTAGATGCATGTACAGGGGATTCACTAGTAGAATAATTGTTTTTTGCTGCGGTGGTATTGCTGCGGTTTTACCTATACGCAGCAATATATCACTTAAAAAGAAAAAGTACAATATAAAATTAAGATATTGCTGCGGTTTCGGCCAAAAACCGCAGCAATATGGTTTCAACGGAAAATTTTCGAAAAAAAGTTGACTTTTTGACCAGACGTATTGCTGCGGTTTCTTTCAAGAACCGCAGCAATATATTAAAATATTATTTTAATATATTGCTGCGGTTTTATTTCATAAGAGGAGCAATATTAATATTTTAATATATTGCTGTGGTTTTTTAAAGAAACCGCAGCAATATAAGGCCTCAATATTATATAAAAATATTTGAGTCGCACCTCCCTCTTTAAACCCTAAATCTAACCCGCGCCTCCCTCACTTCTCAGTTCTCACTTTCGCTCCTCCTCACCGCCGTTTTCTCACTTTCTTCGTCTCCTCACTTTCGCTGCTCCTCTCTTTCGCTCCTCCTCACCGGCGTCGCACAAAGAAAACGGAGGTTCGCTTGTTCGCCGCCTATGAAACAAGTGCGATTCTTCGAAGGTTCGCCACCGATGGTTGAAAACAAGTTCGAGTTTGAAGTCAAGCAACGATTTTGATGTTTTTTTTGGTTTCTTCGTCGGCCGTTCACCGGTAAGTTTCAGTTCTTTGTAAGTTCTTTTCTTTTTTTTTTGTTTTTTTTTCAGATCTGAAATTACTTGATGGATTTTTTACATTTTATTTTCATTTTTGTTGTTTTTTTCAGATCTGAAATTACTTGAAATCCTCAACAATCTCTCCTCTACTCGCCGTCGTTCGACCACGCGAAGCCCAGCCTCGCTCGCCGCTCTCGTGGTCTTCGCCTCAGCCTTGGCTTTAGTCGCCGCCTTCGCCGGCGATCTGCTTTGGTTTTTCGTTGGTTTTTGGTTTTCAATTTTTTTTTTTCATTTTCGTTTTTTTGTATGTAATTATGTTAAATTAGTTCTAGTTTGATTTGCTCATTAGAATATCTGATTTTTTTTATTTTATCTGTTAGATATTGTAATTCTTTATTTTCATTATTTTTTATTTTTCAAGTCATTGCATGAACTTAATATGTTGTACTAGTTCGTCTTAGTTACTTTTGGTTTAATTGCATTTTAAGGTCGAAAATTATATGGATACTTAAATTTAATTTTTTTTTTTTAAAAAACGTGCATTTTTATATTGCTCTTCTAGAATTTTTAGGTTTTTGCCATTTTGAGGTGTAAATTTGACCACGAATTTTCTTCTTTATTTCTCAAGGTGGGTTTCCAGTGTTTTTTTAATGAATCTAAAGATCTATTGAAGAACAAACAACCCCAATTTGAAGAACAAGAACAGATCGAGGTGAATCGGAAGAGCGCGCTACATAGGCATTAGAAATAAAAGAAAAGGTATTCTTCGATTAATGTACTAAATAGTCATCTGTTGTTCATTTTGTGTTGATTTGGGGTATTGCCTTAAGCAACACTGAAATTTTTGTGGCTTAACGATAATTTAGTTAAACCTCTTCCTTTTCGAATATCAAATGTAGTATTTAAGATCGAAAACTTATATCTTATATGTTTGATGTAATTTTACAAATAGCGCTTGAATTAAGGGAAAATCATTATTTTTCTAGCATAACTTGAAAATTAGCAAATCATGTTTGTATGATTATGTGCTGGTAAATTGTTTTTCAGGGATACAATATTTGTTTCTATCTCAAGTTTCTTTTTCGAAACATTCTTTCGCTTTGGTTGTAGGTCACTTATAGTTAGGGCTCCATTATCATAATTAAAGCTATTTGAATGGTGTTATATATATATATATATATATATATATATATATATATATATATATATATATACACACACACACACATACTAGTCTTATATGCACGCGATGCGTGCATTAGCTTCAAAACTTTTTATTATATACTCCATCCGTATTATAGTTATGATTACTCTTAAAATGTGAATGATTAATAGTTAGATGAATTTAGATATATTAATTCGCTAATGTAAAAAGCTAACAAAGGTTGTGAGTGATTTTTAATATTACTTTTTTGTAAATGAATTTAGATATATTAGTTCTTAGTGTTTAGTCCTCTGCTTGTCCAACAAGTAAGCTATAGGCTGAGCTTTCTTGTCTAGCAAGTAAACTAGTATCCCTTAGATGTTCTTCACTTGGAGACTTGTGCAACAATGTCTGAATCAACTTAGTCCAAGCCTGAGCTTCGTTCCCGAACCTGCAAAAAGGGACCCACCCTGGAGGTTTGGGTGGTGGTTCCCCCTCCGAAACTTAAGTCAGATATCAGCAGTTGTAAAGAAAAAAGTATATCTAGAGAGAGAAAGTGAGAGAGTATTTTACAGAGTAACTTTGCACTGTTTGCATTGAATGAATCTTTCTCCTGATTTCCCGGGGTATTTATAATGATTGCAAGATGACAGCTAACCTTAAAAATTACCCTAGAATAGTGGCCTCTGATTGGCTAAGCAATCAGATCCTGACACGTGGCAGGCCATGATAAGTAAGAGGTTATCAACCAGTCACGTGCAGCCACCTACAAGGGGCTGGGCTCTGACTATCTTTTGGGCCAGGAAAGTAAGCCTTTTTCCCCCAACTGAATGTAACCCAAGGTTTAAATCTTTTTTATTTATTTATTAGGTGAGGACACATGTACGGCTCTGATGAGCCCAAGTGTCTTTAAAGGAGCCGTAGATTTTTAGGCTACAACATTTGCCCCTAAAGGGGTTTTCACTGTTGGCCCATATGACGGTTAATACCCTTTTACTCAAGGTAGTTTTAACAAATCCAAAAATATAATGGAGGCAGCGACGCGCCCTTTCCTGGGTTTTACCAGTCATGATCAACCGTTTTACACCTTTTTTCGGTCATCCTTTACCGGCTCAACGGGTTTCCTACCCCCCTATATATACCCTTGGTGTGAGCACATTAAGTCATTTCACACCTTGAGAGAATTTTTCTAGAGAGAGAAGCTCTACAAATCTTTCTAGAGAGAGAGAGTGATCGTCCAGCCTCAGCCTTCTTCACCAAATCGTCCAGGCGTTTCAGCAGGTATCTTTTCTTTGTTCTTTATTCTTTCTTTTATTCTTTATTTTTCTCTTAGAAAATAAATAAAATGGAATCTTCTTCGTCAAATAATCCTAGCCGGCCAAGAGCTTGTCTTAACCCTAGAACCGAGAGTGTTTCTTCTTCGGCACATTCTAGTGTTGGGCCTCTTCGGGCCGAGTATATTTTTTTTTTTTGGTTTTGGCCGAGAAAGTCAGAAAACCCAGTCTTTACCTGTGCAGGGTAATCTGGCGCGCGTCAAGCAAACGGCCCGTCTAAGACGAAAGGTAATAATCCCATCAATTAGTTCAGACATGGAGGAATCTACTGGACGAGTTCCAGATGAGACGAGAGAGGTCCAAAGTGCTGGGCCTTTGGGCGGCCCCCTTTCCCCTAGCCGCAGCTTTGAGGGCTCCCAAATAAATCCTGAAGTCAGTCCTTCTGGCCGGGACACCGAGATGGAGGAAACTGGCGAGGACAATAACGACAGTGATTCTGGCGCTGCCGATGAGTCAGACGAAGCCTCCACTACTTCGTCTGAGATTAGAAGACACCTAGGTCCCCTTTCTGACCCCGCATTTATTTTGGCCAATCGCAAATGGTTAGAAAAAATAGGACCGGACCCTAGTTATTTGTCCAACTTCATGCCCATGCCGGGCTTTTCTTTCGTCATCCCTAATAAGGAGGCCACCATTTTGAGCGCTCCTAAAAATCACTTCGCCGTCTACAAGCTGGCCTTGGACGCGGGATTAAGGTTCCCCCTCCATGACTTTATAGAACAAGTGCTTCGCTATTACAACATCGGCCACAACCAACTGGCTCCAAATGCCTGGCACAATGTCCTGACGTTTATAGCCGTCTGCGAGTTGCGCGGCCTGGCCCTCTCTATCCAAGCCTTCACCTATATTCATTATGCGGCTAAAGTTCCTGGTGCCGTGGATGGAACATGGCTCAGTATCTGCAACCGCCCTGGATTTCTAACTGTCTGGGGCAAGCCGTCAAAGATGCCTGAATGGAAGGCCGACTTCATCTACCTAAGGACGGCCAACGACTCTGCCACGGAGGGCTTCCGTTTCTATAACCGAGCCGTCACAAATACCGGACGAAAGCAATCCTGGCTGGAGTTGGAGGACCATTATGACGAGGAGTTAGTGGAGTACTTCAGAATAAAGGAGTACTCCAGGCCCGACCAGTCATCCTTTAAGGGACCAGCTAACTGGATACCCTGTAAGGAAATGTTTCATAGTGACGACTTCTTGGTCGCCGCCGGCTTGCGGTTGGCCGAAGATAGAGGTATACATTCAAATTCCCAAGTAAAATGCTTCGTCCATAGCCTATATCGGACTAACCCTCTTTCTTCTCTTTTTTGCAGACTTGGCCAGAACACGTCTCAAGCATTCTTGGACGGAGGATATAAGCATGTCGAAATTCATAGACAATTATGGAAGGAGTACGCCAAGAGCAGTGCTGAGAAAAGGGCTGAAACACTGGTAAAATAATTTTTTTTTTTGGACGAGGATCATTCGGCCTTGTCATGGATTTACTTACAACCCTTGGACGAGAGTCACCCAAAGAAGGAAAGCGTCCAAGCCTGGACGTCCACCTTCTTTGGGCCAGTGTCGTCTGATATGTTGAACGGCTTTGGACGAGTACCATTTGGGTTCGTCCAAGTTTGTTATCAGTCTTTGGACGAGAATCACCCGAAGAAGGCAAGCGTCCATGGTTGGACGTCCATCTTCTTTGGGCCCTTCTCGTCTGAGAGGCTGATCGGCTTTGGTCGAGTACCATTTGGGCTCGTCCAAGTCGGTCTCCATTTTTTGGACGAGAATCACCCGAAGAAGGAAGGCGTCCATGCTTGGACGGCCACCTTCTTTGGGACCTTCTCGTCTAAGGAACTTTGAATTCCAATACTAGACGAAGAGCTAATTTCCTGTCCTCAGACGGAAGTCATTTTAGTCCGTCCACTTTGGACGGCTTCCTTCTTTGCATCACCTTCCTCTGTGTGCGGAAATTTCTTTGGACGAGGTTCCCTTAGGAAAGGGGGTGTCCATTCTAGGACGCCTTCCCTCTTTGGGTGATTCTCGTCTGAAGCCTTATGAATAGTTTATAACTTTTGCTCTTTGGACGACCATTATTGTAACTTGTTCATTTCTTGCAGATAAATGCCCCTACCAACAAACTTCCTCCTGGTAAGTCCTCCTCGTCCAAGAAGAGGCCTACCACCACTGCAGACCAACCTCCGGCCAAAAAGGTCAAGGGTTTTACCCGGAAGAAGACGGAGAAGACTACTCCGGCTGGTGGAGTTGGAGAGAAGACCATGCCTCCTCCGAAGGACAAAGTCGTGAAAGAGGAGCCTTCCACAGCTGTCCCTGCCGAGGGGGAGAAGAGTTCTGACCCTGCTGGTCAGGTGGACGCTCTGCATGCGGATTCTGCAGAAATCAGGCCAGATTCGGCCTTGGCTTTGGTTATTCCGGAGCTTGGGACGGCTACTGAGAACTATTCGGGCTTCAGCGGCTCGGTAGCGAAGCTGGTTTCGCAGATGCCACTAGCTGTTAAGACGGCCTCCATCTCGTCTGGTGAGTTCGTATTATCCAAATATAGTTAGGACGGTGCGGGTCGACGGACGGCCCATGAGTCCATCTAATAGACAAGCCATTGTCTTTCCAATCAAGATAACTGACTCCCCCCCTCTTTCAGATAAGGGCAAAGGACTAGCTTTACCCTCAGCTACTCCCACCATAGACTCGGACGAGGAGTCTTCTGCTGCCTTTGCCAAAATGTCCAAAGCAGAAAGAGATCGGCTTAAGCAGGAGCTCTTCAAATGTTACCCTGAATCCTATATTATAGGATTAAGGGGAGCATCAGTCGGGCATGTGGGCTACATGTCTCAACTTGCTGCTGAGGTATAACTTGCTGCCGCTATTGTTTTATACTTGTACAAATTCTCTTTTTTGAAACTCGTCTAATGACTTGTTTCGTTTTCATTGTTCCAGCTTTTTGCTCGCAGCATGCTGACTGAAGAGTGGGCGAGGGAGCTTAGAACACTACAAGAAAATGCTAAAACAACGACTGCTTACCAGCAACGGTTTAAAAAACGGTCGGTAATTGTAAAACAGCTACGGCTCCAAGCCGTCGGTGAACACCGACCGCTTGTGAAGAAATTAACGACGGTTTAGCAGTCGTTGATATACTACAACGGTTTAAAGCCGTCGTTGATTTCTTTAAAAGCATACCATTATTTTTTTAAGTAAAGCGACAGTCTTTAACGATCGGTGATGTAATTTCAGTCGGGTTTATTTCAACGACAACTTAAAAGAGGAAGTTGCCCCTTTCACTCCTCTTTTTCCAATTTCCCGTCGCTCCTCTTCCACTTTCTCTCTCCTCACTCCCACCAAAACCCCGCCTTCATTTCTCTCTCCTCCATGTTTCAGTCGTGTTTCACCCCAATCTCCGTTCATTGGCGACTTTCTCTCTCCTCCGTGTTTCAGTCGTGTTTCATCGGCGCATTAGAGTCTTTGCCGCCGGTTATTCGCCGACCTCCAACCAACGAACGGCGACACCCTCATTTTCTCTCCTCCTGCCGGACCGTCTCTTTGCCGCCGGTTAGCACTGCTTCATTTTCTTTATTTTTTTTTATTTTTTGTTAATGAAACCAAACCCTAAAAATTGGGTTTTTGGGATATAGGTGGCCAAAACCACTGTAGGCCGCCGGAAAATCGAGTCTCTCTCCAAATCTTTCTCCTCGCCGCCGGTAATACCCAAATCCTACCTATTTTAATTGTTTTTTTTTTTGCACTCACCAAAACGTTCGGCTTTGTCAATGTAGGTGGCCAAACACCCGACTGCCGTCCTCCTGTGCCGGAGCCCTGTCGCCTCAAGGTACATTCCTTACTTTTCTCTCTCTTCATATATGTTTTTGGATCTGCCTTTTATTCATTTCTTGATTTGAGTTTTATTTCTCCAACTAATTTTGTGCTAAATGGGTAATTACTTGTTATTCTACTGTGTTTTTTATGTTAATTTTCTGGTGATTGATGATTTCTAAGATGATGGTGAATTTAATGGTTTTTGATTGTGAGTGATGCTTACTTGTTGCTATATCTGGCTGATGATGTGCTTAGCTTTGCTTTCGAAAGTCACCGCTTTCGGTCTTTGTTCACTTGCTACATTTCGTTTAGGCACAAAATTTTAGTAGATTCATGTGAGGGGTGTTTGGGTGAGTATTTAGTGAAGGTGAATCCAGAACCATTTTTTCAATTTTTTTTGATAGTGAGATGTACAAACTTTAAGCTATCACTCATAAGTGTGTGCACCCAAATTTTGAGCTAACAAACTTCTACCACTAATGATAGACTTTGGCTCTGTGTGCTGGTTAATGTAGAGTGAGATGAATGAACATAAGAATTAAATTTTCTTTCACATTATGATACAAGTCATCAGTTTTTACATCAGCAGTGGAGGTTGTTGTTCATTTTTTGTCTGACCAGCAGTTCGATGTTTATAAAAACACATGTTTGTTTGTGGAAGGTGTTCTTCTTGTTGGTGCTTTTTGTTTTGTACCGTCTATGAGTGAGAAGGTGAATACGGTTTGTTTGAAAGTTGTTTGTAGAATGTTAGAGGAACAATATAAGTTGATTGGTTCCGTTGGTGAATTCGTTCCTGATGTACTTGCAGGAATTGGGTATGCTTTATGTTCTTAAGGAGAGTTTCATTTTGTTAGGTTGTTAGAGTTTTTGCTAGGAAATTGGGTTAATATAGAGGTTGGTTATGATGTTTCTCATGGACTGATGATTCCGCATCTGGTAGAATGGGTATTTTATATGGTTAATTGCTTAATTTTATGTATAAATTTTGCTAAATGCTTAAAGGTTACCATTTAATAATTAATTTTGTACATGATGTAGGACTACGTAGCATTTTGGTGTTTCTCTTTGGCTTAATTGTAAGGTTAGTAGTAATTTTGACCATATTTTGTCTTCAATTTATATTGTTTTTGTTCATGTAAATTCTATATTTTAATTTTTGTGTAAGTTTTTCATCATGAAATATGATGTATTAAAAAACTTTTGTTTAGAGAATGATAAAACTATATAATTTATGAGTTTATATTACTTTGAAGATTAAGTTACTTTAATTGTATAAGGTTAATATAAAAGTTAAAAACTATATAATTATGACAATAATTTATTTATTGCACATTCCTTTATTTAGTTTACACTATTTAAATTGTTTATATTGTTTTTGACATATTTGTTTTCGTGGAAATAGTTTGGATGATGTTATAAATTTAATTTAAGTGTTTAAATAAATATGTTTGCATCATCATGTGCCTAGATACCCGTTCAAGGTATACTCATTAGGAGTATATCTTGAATAGTCCCCGATTGGGACTGTTCTTTGACGTTTGACCTCACTTAGGTGGTGAATGTATGCCTTTTGTTCTATTCTATGTAATTTCCGGTGATGTTGTTTCTCTATGTTGTTCTCTGGGTACATATGTAAGCTTTTACGAAGCTCACATTGTGTACTTGGAGAACTCATGGGAAATGCTGCCGGAATTTACGTAGAAGCGAATAGTTGGCATACATTCACTAGTGGGGTTAGACGTCGAAGAATGGGTTAGGTTGGAGTGATAAGGACCTTTGGACATCATTTTAGGCCCTATATGTATTTCACACAAATGTTTTAATTGTACGTATGTTGGTTGTTAATGAGTATTGTCATTGAAATGGTTTAGAATTGTAGAATTGGTCACCATGAAACGAAAGGAGCGTTGGTGGATGTATGATAGATATGACAATGTGCGTAACTTGAGGCCCGAGTTCTTGAGGGGGGTTGATGAATTCATTGACTTTTGCAAAGTAAATCCCGAAAACCCAGGTAAGGATGAAGTTAGATGTCCGTGTCCAAAATGCAAGAACAGACGTATGCATGACGCAGACACGGTTAAAGTGCATTTGTATAGCAAGGGCTTTATACCTGATTACTATGGTTGGTATTCTCATGGTGAAGAGTTACCTCAACCCGCAGAAGAGCTATCTAATCCATACCGTGAAATGGTTTTCGATGCTCTTGGGAATAACCCAGAACCGTCCACTGTTGAAGAGCCTAGTGGAATGGAGGAGGAGCCTAATCCTCAAGCAAAGGTGTTTCTTTACCTATTAAAGGCTTCTGAGGAACCGTTGTACGACGGGAGCTCCATGTCTGTTTTGGAAATGGCATCTAGAATAGTATCTTTGAAGTGTGAGTACAATTTGCAACATAGGTGTGTTGATGCTTTTGCTTCATTAATGAAAGAAGCAATACCTAACAACAACAACATGTGTAACACATTTTACGATACGAAGAAGATCTTGGAGGGATTATAGCTTCCCCACGAGAAGATTCATGCTTGCCCCAAAGGTTGTATGTTATTTTGGAGAACTGATGCACACTTGGACAGATGTAGAGTGTGCAATAGCGACAGATACAAGAGGACTTCTAAGGGGTCTTTAGTTCCAATGAAAGTTCTGATTTATTTCCCAATCACACCGAGATTGCAGAGGTTGTATGCAACAAAGAACGTTGCTGAAGAAATGACATGGCATGCCAAAAATCCAAGAGTCGAAGACAAAATGGCTCACCCTAGCGACAGTGAAGCTTGGAAGCATTTGGATAGATCCTTTGGCGAATTTGCATCTGAGCCTAGGAATGTTTGGCTCGGTTTGTGTACCGATGGGTTTGGTCCACATGGAAAGTTTGAGGGTCAATATTCATGTTGGCCGGTCATCTTAACCCCGTACAACTTGTCGCCATCGATGTGCATGAAAAAACCCTTCATGTTCCTTTCGTTGCTCGTTCCCGGTCCTAAAAATCCGAAGGGAAACTTGGATATGTACATGCAACCCTTAATCGAGGAATTGAAGCAATTATGGGATGTTGGAGCAACTACTTATGACATTTATAGGAAGCAAAATTTCAATATGCGTGTCGCCATTCTTTGGACAATAAATGATTTTCCTGCTTACGGTATGCTATCTGGCTGGTCTACCGCTGGGAAAAAGGCTTGTCCTTATTGTATGGATAAATCCAAAGCTTTTTGGCTCGAGCATGGGGGTAAAGTTTCTTGGTTTGATTGTCATCGTCAATTCCTTCCTGAAGATCATCCTTTTCGTAAAAACAAAGTAGCTTTTTGCAGAAATAAGGTTGAAAAAGGGTCTCCACCACACATTATGTCTGGGGAAGAGTTGTGATCATGTGTTAAAGACTTGCCAAAGGCTAC
This sequence comes from Beta lomatogona, assembly GCA_947646795.1. Classification (NCBI taxonomy): domain Eukaryota; kingdom Viridiplantae; phylum Streptophyta; class Magnoliopsida; order Caryophyllales; family Amaranthaceae; genus Beta; species Beta lomatogona. The sequence continues at coordinate 140,975 of CANSNZ010000524.1, read as the reverse complement.
AGATGGACCAGATGCACTTAACGCTTTGAAAAAGTTGAAAAATGGGTGGTTCAAACAAAGCTGTCTTTGGGAGCTCCCATACTGGAAGAATCTGCATCTTCGTCACAACCTTGACGTCATGCACATTGAGAAAAACTTCTTCGATCAACTCATTCACACAGTTATGGATGTGAAAAAACAGACAGCAGACACCGTTGCATCTAGAAAAGACATTGCTAAATTGTGCAAAAGGCCTCAACTTCATGTCACCAAGGATGCGAACGGAAAAGAAACTGCACCAAAAGCACCTTTCGCACTGGACAAGTCCCAAAGGAAAGTATTATGCAACTGGGTCAGAGATTTGAAATTTCCCGATGGCTATGCTTCCGACTTAACAAGATGTGTGGACATGCAGTCCGGTAAGCTGGACAGTATGAAAAGCCATGACTGTCATGTCTTCATGGAAAGGTTATTGCCGATTGCATTAACGGAGTTGCTTCCGGTTCATGTGTGGAAAGTTGTTACTGAGATTAGCCTCTTTTTCCGTGATTTGTGTTGCTCCACCATCACAGTAAGTGACATGGAAAGATTGGAAAAGGACATAGCCGAGATCCTTTGTAAACTCGAAAAGATTTTCCCACCATCATTCTTCAATTCCATGGAACACTTACTAGTTCACCTTCCACGCGAAGCTAGGCTATGTGGTCCCGTGCAATACCGTTGGATGTATCCCTTTGAAAGGTACCTTATCCTTCATTTTCATATATCCTTTTTTATTGTTCTTCGCAATTGTGTAACTCTTTTTGATAACCACCTTATTAGGTTCCTCAATCATTTGAAACGCAAAATTGGTAACAAGGCTCGTGTGGAGGGTTCTATTTATAATGCGTACTTGTGTGAAGAGATTGCAAACTTCTGTTCAAACTACTTTCAGCAAGGAGTGGATACTAAGACACGAGATTCAGGCCGTAATGTAAATGATGAAGTTGATAGGATGCTCGACGAAACTGTCCCAGAGCTATTCAGGGTTAATTGTGGTCGGCCGTCTAATGCAGGTGGAACACGATTTTTAACTGAAGTGGAACTACAACGTGCACACCTATATATGTTAGCAAATACAGGCATCTTACAAGATTTTGAGAAGTAAAACACTTGTTATTAATCATACTATTTATAAATTTAACTTTCATTTTAAATTTAGACATTAACAATTGTTATGTTTGTAAGGGATTTCGAGGACCACATTCTTCAAATTCGACCTACTCTACGTACAGAAGATGTGTGGGTGCAACATGAAGCAGAATACCTTGATTGGTTTAGATCGAAAGTGAGTTTGTGTGACTATTAAATATCGCCTGATACAAAGCTGTATTTAACATATGAATGAATTTCAATAGGTTATTCAAGACAAACCCAATGATGATGTACTGTTTGCTTTGGCAATGGGTCCTTCGACATTAGTTCGCACTTGGAATAGATACTATGTTAATGGATACAATTTCCAAACAAAAGGATCAAGCAAACACAAATCCACCATGAATTATGGAGTGTGTGTGTCTAATGATGGAGGGAGTGATTTCTTTGGGATTCTAGATGATGTTATAGAATTGAAGTTTACTCGGTGCCCTTAGTCAATATAGCACTTGCTCGTTCAAGTGCAATTGGATGGACAATGTGAGGGGAATGAACCTTGATCAATACAAGCTAGTTGAAGTCAACCACACCAAAATACCCAAGTTTGATCCCTTTGTGCTATCATACCAGGTTAGCCAAGTATATTTCGCACCGTACCCAAGCTTGAAAAGAGATCGTGCTCAATGGTGGGATGTGTTTAGGACAAAGGCGAGGTCTGTGATTAATGCTCCGGTTGACTTCGACTTCCTTTAAGAGACAAGTGCTGGGACTCCAACTCTTTGTGATCCAAATGATATTCCCGATTATGAAGGGGGTAATGATGTCGAGTGTGTTGAAGGAGATGATGAAGAAATTTTGTTCGAAGCCCCCTCAGGTGATGATGAAGAAGAGTCTAGTTTCGAGTCTGGAGAAAGCGAGGATGATGACGATGACGATGATGGTTTTTGGGATGACGATAGTGATGATGAACTAAGCGAGGATGGAAAATCACTTTGATTTGTTTTAGTATATCATAGCTTGTATTAAGGACAACATTTCAATAAGAATATATGACTTTTGTAATGAGATGTTGAAGATTACTTGTTGTAATGAAGTGCATCTGTCTCAACAAAGAGTATTTGTATTTTGATCCTTTTTGTAATGAAGTGCATCTGTTGGGTGATTGTATTTTATCCTTTTTGTTCCTCTGAAACATGATAGCGTTGTTGTATCAGTGTGCCACATCATTGCATGTGAAGGTGGTCTTTGCTAATCATTTTTTTATCTTGTGTATATTTTTTTACTTCAGCTATCATCTTTGAAGGGCATTATATATGTAAAAATAATATTTGATGGATGCTTATCTATAAACTTCTAACGTTTGCTGGTTTTCTTATTCTTCTTCTCATTGCACTTCTACAAATAATATATGCTTATCTATAAACTTCTAATATTAGTGAAGGGGGGGAAGTGCAGGTCAGGGGGAGCAGGGAGGCAGTACTTTAGTTTTGAAGTTACACCTTTCATACTTTAATGTATTTATAATTTATACAATTGTTATGTTTAATCTTGCGCGTTTCTAATTTTTTTCATTTTAGGTAATCACGTCTAATCCTAAGGGCCGTGGAGGTCCAGCTGGCTTAGGTGGAAGGCAAGGTCGTGGGAATTTGATTCCCAGGGAGCTTTTTCAGTCACCAGAAGTAGAAGGAAGCCAGAACCGTATGTCAGAGACACAGGGAGATGATTCACAGGCACGTGACATTGGTAACCACGTACCGGAGACTTCGAACACTCATACGGAGGAAGGTGAAGGTTCGAACCGTGCACCAAGAAAGGTTTTAAGCCCTACTGGATTGTGGTAAGTTCGTAAGCTACTATATGCTTCATGATATTTGTATGAAATGATATTCACAATTCACGTGTTTGTTTGGTTTTCAATTCAGGTTTGATGATAACAAGGTTAGTGGTTCCATCACTGACATTTTCCAGGGCCATTTTCGACAACCTTGGTTCAATTACAGTGAGGTAGATAATGCAACAAAGACGCATTGGTGGAACATTTTCACAGTATGTATGAATCGAATTATGAAAAATGAAATTGATTATATTACTTTATTAATAACTTTGTTTAATGTTTGATTAAAGGGTATTTACGAATGGGCTCCTGAGTTAGATGGCCTACTGAGGAAGGATCACAAGAAAAAAGCTTCATCTCGTCTGAGAGACTTGCGAGACTGGGTGCTTAAGAAAGCCAAAGAAAGGCCAAAATGGTTGGGGGAGACGATCTACGAAGACATGAAGAAGAGAAGAGAAGAGCCCACATTTCGGGAAAAATCTGAAAAGGCGAAGAAGAACCGAAGAGGTGGCTCCCTGTCTAATCCAATTGAGCCGTCACACTTTCAGGGTTCTATTTCGGCGGCATAGCATGCTAGAAAGATGGTAAATACGTTTCATATCTACTACTTAGTGTAATTTACATGACATTTTCGGTATGAGTTAAAAAAATGTCTTTGTTCAACAATGTCTACATGCAAAGAGTAGTGGAGGAGTACTCCCTACTGCTCCCGAGTTGTTCTTGAAGACTCATTTTAAGATTGTTCCTAGAAAAGGAGAAATTCCAGCAAACAAGAAAGCAAAGCAAATCTCGGTACATACTTCTAAACATATATTTATAGGAAAATATGATTGAAAAGTTTGATGCCAGTTTAAGTTATAGGCAAATATAGTTAGTTTAATGTATTTATAAGTTGTTTTGATTGAAAATACACAAAATAGGCAAGTTAGAACCAAATATAGGCAAATATAGGCCATTTTAGGCCATTTAACTTGAAAATGAATGAATACGAGTAGTTTGATGCTAGTTTAAGTTATAAACACCTCAAACATCATATATATAGTTAGTTTAATGTATTTATAAGTTGTTTTGATTGAAAATACGCAATATCGGAAAGTTAGAACCAAATATAGGCAAATATAGGCCATTTCAGGCCATTTAACTTGCAAATGAATGAATACGAGTAGTTTGATGTTAGTTTAAGTTATAAACAACTAAAAATCATATATATAGTTAGTTTAATGTAATTATAAGTCGTTTTGATTGAAAATACACAATATAGGAAAGTTAGAACCAAATATAGGCAAATATAGGCCATTTTAGGCCATTTAACATGAAAATGAATGAATACGAGTAGTTTGATGCTAGTTTAAGTTATAAACACCTCAAACATCATATATATATAGTTAGTTTAATGTATTTATAAGTTGTTTTGATTGAAAATACACAATATAGGAAAGTTAGAACCAAATATAGGCAAATATAGGCCATTTTAGGCCATTTAACTTGAAAATGAATGAATACGAGTAGTTTGATGTTAGTTTAAGTTATAAACAACTCAAACATCATATATATAGTTATTTTAATGTAATTATAAGTTGTTTTGATTGAAAATACACAATATAGGCAAGTTAGAACCAAATATAGGCAAATATAGGCCATTTTAGGCCATTTTACTTGAAAATGAATGAATATGAGTAGTTTGATGTTAGTTTAAGTTATAAACACCTCAAACATCATATATATAGTTAGTTTAATGTATTTATAAGTTGTTTTGATTGAAAATACACAATATAGGCAAGTTAGAACCAAATATAGGCAAATATAGGCCATTTTAGGCCATTTAACTTGAAAATGAATGAATACGAGTAGTTTGATGCTAGTTTAAGTAATAAACACCTCAAACATCATATATATAGTTAGTTAAATGTATTTATAAGTTGTTTTGATTGAAAATACACAATATAGGAAAGTTAGAACCAAATATAGGCAAATATAGGTCATTTTAGGCCATTTAACTTGAAAATGAATGAATACGAGTAGTTTGATGTTAGTTTAAGTTATAAACAACTCAAACATCATATATATAGTTAGTTTAATGTAATTGTAAGTTGTTTTGATTGAAAATACACAATATAGGAAAGTTAGAACCAAATATAGGCAAATATAGGCTATTTAACTTGAAAATGAATGAATACGAGTAGTTTGATGTTAGTTTAAGATATAAACACATCAAACATCATATATATAGTTAGTTTAATGTATTTTTAAGTTGTTTTGATTGAAAATACACAAAATAGGAAAGTTAGAACCAAATATAGGCAAATATACGCCATTTTAGGCCATTTTACTTGAAAATGAATGAATACGAGTTGTTTGATGTTAGTTTAAGTTATGAACAACTCAAACATCATATATATAGTTATTTGAATGTAATTTTAAGTTGTTTTGATTGAAAATACACAAAATAGGCAAGTTAGAACCAAATATAGGCAAATATAGGCCATTTTAGGCCATTTTACTTGTACATGAATGAATACGAGTAGTTTGATGCTCGTTTAAGTTGTAAACACCTTAAACATCATATATATAGTTAGTTTAATGTATTTATAAGTTGTTTTATTTGAAAAGACACAATATAGGAAAGTTAGAACCAAATATAGGCAAATATAGGCCATTTTACTTGAACATGAATGAATACGAGTAGTTTGATGCTAGTTTAAGTTATAAACACCTCAATCATCATATATATAGTTAGTTTAATGTATTTATAAGTTGTTTTCATTGAAAATACACAAAATAGGCAAGTTAGAACCAAATATAGGCTATTTTAGGCCATTTACTTGAAAATGAATGAATATGAGTAGTTTGATGTTAGTTTAAGTTATAAACACCTCAAACATCATATATATAGTTAGTTTAATGTATTTAAAAGTTGTTTTGATTGAAAATACACAATATAGGAAAGTTAGAACCAAATATAGGCAAATATAGGCCATTTTAGGCCATTTAACTTGAAAATGAATGAATACGAGTAGTTTGATGTTACTTTAAGTTATAAAAACTCAAACATCATATATATAGTTAGTTTAATGTAATTATAAGTTGTTTTGATTGAAAATACACAATATAGGCAAGTTAGAACCAAATATAGGCAAATATAGGCCATTTTAGGCCATTTTACTTAAACATGAATGAATACGAGTAGTTTGATGCTTGTTTAAGTTATAAACACCTCAAACATCATATATATAGTTAGTTTAATGTATTTATAAGTTGTTTTAATTGAAAATACACAAAATAGGAAAGTTAGAACCAAATATATGCAAATATTGTCCATTTGAGGCGATTTTACTTGAACATGAATGAATACGAGTAGTTTAATGCTAGTTTATGTTATAAACACCTCAAACATCATATATATAGTTAGTTTAATGTATTTAAAAGTTGTTTTGATTGAAAATACACAATATAGGAAAGTTAGAACCAAATATAGGCAAATATAGGCCATTTTTGGCCATTTAACTTGAAAATGAATGAATACGAGTAATTTGATGTTAGTTTAAGTTATAAACAACTCAAACATCATATATATAGTTAGTTTAATGTATTTATAAGTTGTTTTGATTGAAAATACAGAATATAGGCAAGTTAGAACCAAATATAGGCAAATATAGGCCATTTTACTTGAAAATGAATGAATATGAGTAGTTTGATGCTAGTTTAAGTTATAAACACCTCAAATATCATATATATAGTTAGTTTAATGTATTTATAAGTTGTTTTGATTGAAAATACACAATATAGGAAAGTTAGAACCAAATATAGGCAAATATAGGCCATTTTAGGCCATTTTACTTGAACATGAATAAATACAAGTAGTTTGATGCTAGTTTAAGTTATAAACATCTCAAACATCATATATATAGTTAGTTTAATGTATTTATAAGTTGTTTTGATTGAAAATACACAAAATAGGAAAGTTAGAACCAAATATAGGCAAATATAGGCCATTTTAGGCCATTTTACTTGAACAAGAATGAATACGAGTAGTTTGATGCTAGTTTAAGTTATAAACACCTCAAACATCATATATATAGTTAGTTTAATGTATTTATAAGTTGTTTTCATTGAAAATACACAAAATAGGCAAGTTAGAACCAAATATAGGCAAATATAGGCCATTTTAGGCCATTTACTTGAAAATGAATGAATATGAGTAGTTTGATGTTAGTTTAAGTTATAAACACCTCAAACATCATATATATAGTTAGTTTAATGTATTTATAATTTGTTTTGATTGAAAATACACAAAATAGGCAAGTCAGAACCAAATATAGGCAAATATAGGCCATTTTAGGCCATTTTACTTGAACATGAATGAATACGAGTAGTTTGATGCTAGTTTAAGTTATAAACACCTCAAACATCATATATATAGTTAGTTTAATGTAATTATAAGTTGTTTTGATTGAAAATACACAAAATAGGCAAGTTAGAACCAAATATACGCCATTTTGGCCACTTTATATATATATTTTTTGGTAAGTAAGTAAATTTTATAGCTCCGAAATTATCGTACAACCAACAGCTACAGGGAATAGCAACAACACCACAAAGCAACACGACAACACCACCAAAACACCAGACACAAACTACCTCCCAACACCAGACTACAGACTATACAACCATTGAACATCTTTATCTATCAAACACCTAGGTAACCTAGCCTTAATTCTATGCTTTTCAATGTATTGGATATTTTTAACAACCACATCAACTATATGTACATTATGATTCCACAGAGCATTATTTCTTTCATGCCAAACAGTATAAACAATTGCCAGAATGCTAGCAACCACCACTTGCTTCCTGAATTTGCTTTCTCTATACCTTCTTTGAATCCAACCCATACTAGGGGAAAAAAAAGGAAGGGCTGCGCAAGAAGGGCTGCGGTTAGACTTAAAATCGCAGCCCTTCATGCAGTATGAAGGGCTGCGGTTTTAAGGCTAACCGCAGCCCTTTATGTGAAGGGCTGCGGTTAGCCTAGAAACTGCAGCCCTTCATACACGAAGGACTGCGTTTTCTAGGATAAGCGCAGCCCTTCCTATCCCGCCCATTTCAATCTGTGAGTTTTGCGCGCAACACACAGTTGCACTCACTCGCAAATTTCCCTCGCACACTCAGCTCACCCCTCTCCCTCACACTCACTCGCACACTCACTCCTCTCCCTCACACTAACTCGCACTGCCCTAACGGCCATCACCGGAGCGCCGACACATCGCCGGTGCACACTTCTTCTTCTATTCTCTCGGCGTTGCCCGAGCTCCTTCTTCTTCTCTTCTCTCGGCGCGCCTTGACGCCACCACCACCACCACTACTACATTGTCGGTAATTCCCCCTCTCACTCTCTCTCCTCTTTGTTTTATTTAATTTCTCTTCTATTTTGTGTTGTAAAATGTGATTGTAGGGGTGGGGGGGGGGCTTGTGGAGGGTGGGTAGGGGGTGGGGGGTCTTTGGGCGAGGGATGGGGATGGCTGGGGAGGCTGGGCATGGGGTGGGGGAGGGCGAGGATCTTTGGAAAGGGTGGGGGAGGGCTTGGGAGGGCGGGAATGGGGTGGGGAGGGGAGGGGATCTTTGGAAAGGGGTGGGGGAGGGGCGGGGAGGCCGGGCATGGGGTGGGGGGAGGGCGGGGGATCTTTGGAAGGGGTAGGGGATGGTTGGGGGAGGTGGGCATGGGGTGGGGGAGGTTGGGGAGGCCGGGCATGAGGTGGGGGAGGGCGGGGGATCTTTGGAAAGGGGGTGGGGGAGGGTGGGGAGAGGCTGGGCATTGGGTGGGGAGGGCGGGGGATCTTTGGACGGTCGGTGGGGAGAGGCTGGGGGAGGGTGGATAGGAGTGGGTGGGGCATTGTTGTGAAGGCATTGTTGTAAGTTGTAACATATGTTTGGTATCACTACTATCTTTCATTTTCTTTTTTGTTTTATAATGTAACTATGTAGATTTTTAGGCTTCAAAACGAAAATTAAAGGTCATTTTACGCCTACATGGCAATGAGGGAGTGCGGTGGGGGCGGTAGTGGCGGTGGTGGTGGGCTATGGGGTTTGGTTGGGTCTTGGGGTGGTGGCGCGCAATGGGTGGAGGAGGTGGCGAGAGGGTGGGTGGGGTGGGGGTGCGGGGAGTGAAGGGGGTGGGGTCAAGTGGGGGATAGAGGTGGGGGAAGGGTAGGGGAGTGCGGGGGGTGGGCGGGGTGTGGGTGGGGTGGGTGGGCGGGGGGTGGGGTGTCTTTGGGCTGGCGGGGTGGACGGGGGTGGGGGGGTCTTTGGAGTGGGCGAGGAGGTGGGGTGTGCGGGGCGCGACAGGGAGTGGGGAGGTGGAGGGTCTTGGGGGTGGGCGGGGGGTGGGGGTGAGGGCTGGCAGGGGGGGGGGTGGGGGTGAGGGTGAGGCGGCGAGGGGTGGGGGTCTGGGGGTGGGCGGGGGGTGGGGTGTCTTTGGGGGGCGGAGGGTGGGCAAGGGTGGGGGTCTTTGGGGTGGGCGGGGGTGGGGGTGTCTTGGGGCTAGCGGGGGTGGGCGGGGGTGGAGGGTGCAATTTATTTTTTTTTAAAAAAAAAATTTGAATGTGAAGGGCTGCGGTTTTAAGCCTAAACCGCAGCCCTTCAATTAAATTGGGCTGTGGTTTAGGCTGAAAACTGCAGCCCTTCACATAGAGAAGGGCTGCAGTTTAAGCCGAAAAACGCACCCTTCAAGCTTATAAGGGCTGCGTTTTTGGCCTAAACCGCAGCCCTTCGTTGTGAAGGGTCACGGCTAAAAACCGCAGCCCTTCTTATCTATTGAAGAGTCGCTATGCAAAGGGTCACATTGGCCAAAAACGCACCCTTAGGGCTGTTTTGACCATGACCCTTCCTTGTTTTTCCACTAGTTATAAGTTGGAAAACATTGCTTGTGACAGGTTTGATCCCAAGCCAATTTTTGATTCTAAGTAAGCATTGTTTACTGTAATGACAACAAAAAAATAGGTGAAAGCGATCCTCCACCTCTGTATCACAAAGTAAGCACATTTGACTTTCACAAATTCCCAATGCAGCAAGTTTACTTCTGGTCTGCAACCTTTGCTTCATCACAAGCCACCCAACAAAACTATGTTTAGGGAGACTATGAGCATCCCAAATGTATCTACTCCAATCCAACTTATCACCAAGATTCAAAATTTTTTTATACGTATCAGCAATACTATATCTTGTTTTATCAAACCAATCACTTCCACAGGTGGACAAGATCACTTGCTTAACCCTGCAAATAGACTTGACCACCCAACTTGCATTCTGAGAAGCAACATAAGAGTTCCAGTTATGATCCTTAATATATCTATCATGGATCCATTTCACCCATAAGTTGTCAGCCTTCCTAGCAATATCCCACCCAAGCTTGCCCACAATAGCCATATTCCAGTGAGCAATAGCTCTAAAACCTAAGCCTCCATGGCTCTTAGGCTTGCGAGTATCATCCCAACTAACATACCCGGGTTTAGGACTATTACAAGTACCTGTCCATAAAAAAGCTCAACGGATGGAATTAATTTGTTTCAACACAACTTTGGGGAGAAGAAAGATTTGAGACCGGTAGACAACATTACTCATTAAGACCGAACTCACTAATTGTCTTCTCCCAAAGATAGGAAATATTTCTTGAGCTCCATATTCTTATCTTTATAACCATTTTTTCCACCAATTTTTCACAATCCGCAGTGACAGTCTCTTAGTGCTGATTGGAACACCTAAATACCTAAAAGGTAATGTACCATGTTTAAAGCCAGAGCTATCCTTGATCCTCACATTCTCCTGATCAGACATACCACAAGTATAAAAAATCAGACAGCTCGTGTGGAGGGTTCTATTTATAATGCGTACTTGTGTGAAGAGATTGCAAACTTCTGTTCAAACTACTTTCAGCAAGGAGTGGATACTAAGACACGAGATTCAGGCCGTAATGTAAATGATGAAGTTGATAGGATGCTCGACGAAACTGTCCCAGAGCTATTCAGGGTTAATTGTGGTCGGCCGTCTAATGCAGGTGGAACACGATTTTTAACTGAAGTGGAACTACAACGTGCACACCTATATATGTTAGCAAATACAGGCATCTTACAAGATTTTGAGAAGTAAAACACTTGTTATTAATCATACTATTTATAAATTTAACTTTCATTTTAAATTTAGACATTAACAATTGTTATGTTTGTAAGGGATTTCGAGGACCACATTCTTCAAATTCGACCTACTCTACGTACAGAAGATGTGTGGGTGCAACATGAAGCAGAATACCTTGATTGGTTTAGATCGAAAGTGAGTTTGTGTGACTATTAAATATCGCCTGATACAAAGCTGTATTTAACATATGAATGAATTTCAATAGGTTATTCAAGACAAACCCAATGATGATGTACTGTTTGCTTTGGCAATGGGTCCTTCGACATTAGTTCGCACTTGGAATAGATACTATGTTAATGGATACAATTTCCAAACAAAAGGATCAAGCAAACACAAATCCACCATGAATTATGGAGTGTGTGTGTCTAATGATGGAGGGAGTGATTTCTTTGGGATTCTAGATGATGTTATAGAATTGAAGTTTACTGGTGCCCTTAGTCAATATAGCACTGTTCTGTTCAAGTGCAATTGGATGGACAATGTGAGGGGAATGAACCTTGATCAATACAAGCTAGTTGAAGTCAACCACTGTTTGATCCCTTTGTGCTATCATACCAGGTTAGCCAAGTATATTTCGCACCGTACCCAAGCTTGAAAAGAGATCGTGCTCAATGGTGGGATGTGTTTAGGACAAAGGCGAGGTCTGTGATTAATGCTCCGGTTGACTTCGACTTCCTTTAAGAGACAAGTGCTGGGACTCCAACTCTTTGTGATCCAAATGATATTCCCGATTATGAAGGGGGTAATGATGTCGAGTGTGTTGAAGGAGATGATGAAGAAATTTTGTTCGAAGCCCCCTCAGGTGATGATGAAGAAGAGTCTAGTTTCGAGTCTGGAGAAAGCGAGGATGATGACGATGACGATGATGGTTTTTGGGATGACGATAGTGATGATGAACTAAGCGAGGATGGAAAATCACTTTGATTTGTTTTAGTATATCATAGCTTGTATTAAGGACAACATTTCAATAAGAATATATGACTTTTGTAATGAGATGTTGAAGATTACTTGTTGTAATGAAGTGCATCTGTCTCAACAAAGAGTATTTGTATTTTGATCCTTTTTGTAATGAAGTGCATCTGTTGGGTGATTGTATTTTATCCTTTTTGTTCCTCTGAAACATGATAGCGTTGTTGTATCAGTGTGCCACATCATTGCATGTGAAGGTGGTCTTTGCTAATCATTTTTTTTTATCTTGTGTATATTTTTTTACTTCAGCTATCATCTTTGAAGGGCATTATATATGTAAAAATAATATTAGATGGATGCTTATCTATAAACTTCTAACGTTTGCTGGTTTTCTTATTCTTGTTCTCATTGCACTTCTACAAATAATATATGCTTATCTATAAACTTCTAATATTAGTGAAGGGAGGGGGGGAAGTGCGGGTCGAGGGAGCGAGGGAGGCGGTACTTTAGTTTTGAAGTTACACCTTTCATACTTTAATGTATTTATAATTTATACAATTGTTATGTTTAATCTTGCGCGTTTCTAATTTTTTTCATTTTAGGTAATCACGTCTAATCCTAAGGGCCGCGGAGGTCCAGCTGGCTTAGGTGGAAGGCAAGGTCGTGGGAATTTGATTCCCAGGGAGCTTTTTCAGTCACCAGAAGTAGAAGGAAGCGGAACCGTATGTCGAGACACAGGGAGATGATTCACGGGCACGTGACATTGGTAACCACGTACCGGAGACTCCGAACACTCATACGGAGGAAGGTGAAGGTTCGAACCGTGCACCAAGAAAGGTTTTAAGCCCTCTTTGGATTGTGGTAAGTTCGTAAGCTACTATATGCTTCATGATATTTGTATGAAATGATATTCACAATTCACGTGTTTATTTGGTTTTCAATTCAGGTTTGATGATAACAAGGTTAGTGGGTCCATCACTGACATTTTCCAGGGCCATTTTCGACAACCTTGGTTCAATTACAGTGAGGTAGACAATGCAACAAAGACGCATTGGTGGAACATTTTCACAGTATGTATGAATCGAATTATGAAAAATGAAATTGATTATATTACTTTATCAATAACTTTGTTTAATGTTTGATTAAAGGGTATTTACGAATGGGCTCCTGAGTTAGATGGCCTAGTGAGGAAGGATTACAAGAAAAAAGCTTCATCTCGTTTGAGAGACTTGCGATACTGGGTGCTTAAGAAAGCCAAAGAAAGGCCAAAATGGTTGGGGGAGACGATCTACGAAGACATGAAGAAGAGAAGTGAAGAGCCCACATTTCGGGAAAAATCTGAAAAGGCGAAGAAGAACCGAAGAGGTGGCTCCCTGTCTAATCCAATTGAGCCGTCACACTTTCAGGGTTCTATTTTGGCGGCATAGCATGCTAGAAAGATGGTAAATACGTTTCATATCTACTACTTAGTGTAATTTACATGACATTTTCGGTATGAGTTAAAAAAATGCCTTTGTTCAACAATGTCTACATGCAAAGAGTAGAGGAGGAGTACTCCCTACTGCTCCCGAGTTGTTCTTGAAGACTCATTTTAAGATTGTTCCTGGAAAAGGAGAAATTCCAGCAAACAAGAAAGCAAAGCAAATCTCGGTACATACTTCTAAACATATATTTATAGGAAAATATGATTGAAAAGTTTGATGCCAGTTTAAGTTATAGGCAAATATAGTTAGTTTAATGTATTTATAAGTTGTTTTGATTGAAAATACACAAAATAGGCAAGTTAGAACCAAATATAGGCAAATATAGGCCATTTTAGGCCATTTAACTTGAAAATGAATGAATACGAGTAGTTTGATGCTAGTTTAAGTTATAAACAACTCAAACATCATATATATAGTTAGTTTAATGTATTTATAAGTTGTTTTGATTGAAAATACGCAATATCGGAAAGTTAGAACCAAATATAGGCAAATATAGGCCATTTCAGGCCATTTAACTTGCAAATGAATGAATACGAGTAGTTTGATGTTAGTTTAAGTTATAAACAACTAAAAATCATATATATAGTTAGTTTAATGTAATTATAAGTCGTTTTGATTGAAAATACACAATATAGGAAAGTTAGAACCAAATATAGGCAAATATAGGCCATTTTAGGCCATTTAACATGAAAATGAATGAATACGAGTAGTTTGATGCTAGTTTAAGTTATAAACACCTCAAACATCATATATATAGTTAGTTTAATGTATTTATAAGTTGTTTTGATTGAAAATACACAATATAGGAAAGTTAGAACCAAATATAGGCAAATATAGGCCATTTTAGGCCATTTAACTTGAAAATGAATGAATACGAGTAGTTTGATGTTAGTTTAAGTTATAAACAACTCAAACATCATATATATAGTTATTTTAATGTAATTATAAGTTGTTTTTATTGAAAATACACAATATAGGCAAGTTAGAACCAAATATAGGCAAATATAGGCCATTTTAGGCCATTTTACTTGAAAATGAATGAATATGAGTAGTTTGATGTTAGTTTAAGTTATAAACACCTCAAACATCATATATATAGTTAGTTTAATGTATTTATAAGTTGTTTTGATTGAAAATACACAATATATGCAAGTTAGAACCAAATATAGGCAAATATAGGCCATTTTAGGCCATTTAACTTGAAAATGAATGAATACGAGTAGTTTGATGCTAGTTTAAGTAATAAACACCTCAAACATCATATATATAGTTAGTTAAATGTATTTATAAGTTGTTTTGATTGAAAATACACAATATAGGAAAGTTAGAACCAAATATAGGCAAATATAGGCCATTTTAGGCCATTTAACTTGAAAATGAATGAATACGAGTAGTTTGATGTTAGTTTAAGTTATAAACAACTCAAACATCATATATATAGTTAGTTTAATGTAATTGTAAGTTGTTTTGATTGAAAATACACAATATAGGAAAGTTAGAACCAAATATAGGCAAATATAGGCCATTTAACTTGAAAATGAATGAATACGAGTAGTTTGATGTTAGTTTCAGATATAAACACATCAAACATCATATATATAGTTAGTTTAATGTATTTATAAGTTGTTTTGATTGAAAATACACAAAATAGGAAAGTTAGAACCAAATATAGGCAAATATACGCCATTTTAGGCCATTTTACTTGAAAATGAATGAATACGAGTTGTTTGATGTTAGTTTAAGTTATGAACAACTCAAACATCATATATATAGTTATTTTAATGTAATTTTAAGTTGTTTTGATTGAAAATACACAAAATAGGCAAGTTAGAACCAAATATAGGCAAATATAGGCCATTTTACTTGAACATGAATGAATACGAGTAGTTTGATGCTCGTTTAAGTTATAAACACCTTAAACATCATATATATAGTTAGTTTAATGTATTTATAAGTTGTTTTATTTGAAAAGACACAATATAGGAAAGTTAGAACCAAATATAGGCAAATATAGGCCATTTTACTTGAACATGAATGAATACGAGTAGTTTGATGCTAGTTTAAGTTATAAACACCTCAATCATCATATATATAGTTAGTTTAATGTATTTATTAGTTGTTTTCATTGAAAATACACAAAATAGGCAAGTTAGAACCAAATATAGGCTATTTTAGGCCATTTACTTGAAAATGAATGAATATGAGTAGTTTGATGTTAGTTTAAGTTATAAACACCTCAAACATCATATATATAGTTAGTTTAATGTATTTAAAAGTTGTTTTGATTGAAAATACACAATATAGGAAAGTTAGAACCAAATATAGGCAAATATAGGCCATTTTAGGCCATTTAACTTGAAAATGAATGAATACGAGTAGTTTGATGTTAGTTTAAGTTATAAAAAACTCAAACATCATATATATAGTTAGTTTAATGTAATTATAAGTTGTTTTGGTTGAAAATACACAATATAGGCAATTTAGAACCAAATATAGGCAAATATAGGCCATTTTGGGCCATTTTACTTAAACATGAATGAATACGAGTAGTTTGATGCTAGTTTAAGTTATAAACACCTCAAACATCATATATATAGTTAGTTTAATGTATTTATAAGTTGTTTTAATTGAAAATACACAAAATAGGAAAGTTAGAACCAAATATATGCAAATATTGTCCATTTTAGGCCATTTTACTCGAACATGAATGAATACGAGTAGTTTATTGCTAGTTTATGTTATAAACACCTCAAACATCATATATATAGTTAGTTTAATGTATTTAAAAGTTGTTTTGATTGAAAATACACAATATAGGAAAGTTAGAACCAAATATAGGCAAATATAGGCCATTTTTGGCTATTTAACTTGAAAATGAATGAATACGAGTAATTTGATGTTAGTTTAAGTTATAAACAACTCAAACATCATATATATAGTTAGTTTAATGTATTTATAAGGTGTTTTGATTGAAAATACAGAATATAGGCAAGTTAGAACCAAATATAGGCAAATATAGGCCATTTTACTTGAAAATGAATGAATATGAGTAGTTTGATGCTAGTTTAAGTTATAAACACCTCAAATATCATATATATAGTTAGTTTAATGTATTTATAAGTTGTTTTGATTGAAAATACACAATATAGGAAAGTTAGAACCAAATATAGGCAAATATAGGCCATTTTAGGCCATTTTACTTGAACATGAATAAATACGAGTAGTTTGATGCTAGTTTAAGTTATAAACATCTCAAACATCATATATATAGTTATTTTGATGTATTTATAAGTTGTTTTGATTGAAAATACACAAAATAGGAAAGTTAGAACCAAATATAGGCAAATATAGGCCATTTTAGGCCATTTTACTTGAACATGAATGAATACGAGTAGTTTGATGCTAGTTTAAGTTATAAACACCTCAAACATCATATATATAGTTAGTTTAATGTATTTTTAAGTTGTTTTCATTGAAAATACACAAAATAGGCAAGTTAGAACCAAATATAGGCAAATATAGGCCATTTTAGGCCATTTACTTGAAAATGAATGAATATGAGTAGTTTGATGTTAGTTTAAGTTATAAACACCTCAAACATCATATATATAGTTAGTTTAATGTATTTATAATTTGTTTTGATTGAAAATACACAAAATAGGCAAGTCAGAACCAAATATAGGCAAATATAGGCCATTTTAGGCCATTTTACTTGAACATGAATGAATACGAGTAGTTTGATGCTAGTTTAATTTATAAACACCTCAAACATCATATATATAGTTAGTTTAATGTATTTATAAGTTGTTTTGATTGAAAATACACAAAATAGGCAAGTTAGAACCAAATATACGCCATTTTGGCCACTTTATATATATATTTTTTGGTAAGTAAGTAAATTTTATAGCTCAGAAATAATCGTACAACCAACAGCTACAGGGAGTAGCAACAACACCACAAAGCAACACGACAACACCACCAAAACACCAGACACAAACTACCTCCCAACACCAGACTACAGACTATACAACCATTGAACATCTTTATCTATCAAACACCTAGGTAACCTAGCCTTAATTCTATGCTTTACAATGTATTGGATATTTTTAACAACCACATCAACTATATGTACATTATGATTCCACAGAGCATTATTTCTTTCATGCCAAACAGTATAAACAGTTGCCAGAATGCTAGCAACCACCACTTGCTTCCTGAATTTGCTTTCTCTATACCTTCTTTGAATCCAACCCATACTAGGGGAAAAAAAAGGAAGGGCTGCGCAAGAAGGGCTGCGGTTAGACTTAAAACCGCAGCCCTTCATGCGTATGAAGATGAAGGGTTTTAAGGCTAACCGCTGCCCTTTATGTGAAGGGTCGTTGCTTAAACTGCGGCCCTCCTTCATACACGAAGGACTGCGTTTTCTAGGATAAGCGCAGCCCCTTCCTATCCCGCCCATTTCAATCGCGTGAGTTTTGCGCGCAACACACAGTTGCACTCACTCGCAAATTTCCCTCGCACACTCAGCTCATCCCTCTCCCTCACACTCACTCGCACACTCACTCTTCTCCCTCACACTAACTCGCACTGCCCTAACGACCATCACCGGAGCACCGACACATCGCCGGTGCACACTTCTTCTTCTATTCTCTCAGCGTTGCTTGAGCTCCTTCTTCTTCTCTTCTCTCAGCGCGCCTTGACGCCACCACCACCACCACTACTGCATTGTCGGTAATTCCCCTCTCACTCTCTCTCCTCTTTGTTTTATTTAATTTCTCTTCTATTTTGTGTTGTAAAATGTGATTGTAGGGGGTGGGGGAGGGCTTGTGGAGGGTGGGTAGGGGGTGGGGGTCTTGGCGGGAGGGATGGGGGATGGCCGGGAGGGTGGGGGCATGGGGTGGGGGAGGCGGGGATCTTTGGAAGGGAGGTGGGGGAGGCTTGGGAGGGGCATGGGGTGGGGGAGGGCGGGATGCTTGGAAAGGGGGGTGGGGGAGGCTGGGGAGGCCATGGGGTGGGGAGGAGGCGAGGGATCTTTGGAAAGGGGTGGGGGATGGTTGGGGAGGGTGGGCATGGGGTGGGGGAGGGGGAGGCCGGGCATGAGGTGGGGGGAGGGCGGGGATCTTTGGAAGGGGGTGGGGGGAGGTCGGGGAGGCCGGGCATTAGGTGGGGAGGGCGGGGGATCTTTGGGACGGTCGGTGGGGGAGGGGGGGAAGGTGGATAGGAGTGGGTGAGGCATTGTTGTGAAGGCATTGTTGTAAGTTGTAACATATGTTTGGTATCACTACTATCTTTCATTTTCTTTTTTGTTTTATAACGTAACTATGTAGATTTTTAGGCTTCGGAAACGAAAATTAAAGGTCATTTTACGCCTACATGGCAATGAGGAGTGCGGTGGGGGCGGTAGTGGCGGTGGTGGTGGGCTATGGGGCTGGTTGGGTCTTTGGGGTGGGTGGCGGCAATGGGTGGAGGAGGTGGCGAGAGGGTGGGGTGGGGTGGGGGTGCGGGGAGTGAAGGGGTGGGGCGGGGTGGGGGCGGGGGGCGGGGAAAGGGCGGGGGGTGGGTGAGGTGGGGGTGTGGGGCGGGGTGGGAGTGCGGGGGTGGGCGGGGGGTGGGGGTGAGGGGCGCGGGGGGTGGGCGGGGGGTGGGGTGTCTTGGTGCGAGGGGGTGGACGGGGGGTGGGGGGTCTTTGGAGTGGGCGGGGGTGGGGTGTGCGGGGCGGGGGAGTGGGCAGGGGGTGGAGGGTCTTTGGGGTGGGCGGGGGTGGGGGTGAGGGGGCGCGGGGTGGGGGGTGGGGGGCGGGGTGGGGGGGTCTTTGGGGTGGGCGGGGGTGGGGTGTCTTTGGGTGCGCGGGGGTGGGGGAGTCTTTGGGGGTGGGCGGGGGGTGGGGTGTCTTTGAGGCTAGCGGGGGGTGGGCGGGGGTGGAGGGTGCAATTTATTTTTTTAAAAAAAAATTTGAATGTGAAGGGGCTGCGGTTTTAAGCCTAAACCGCAGCCCTTCAATTAAATCAAGTGTGGTTTAGGTTGAAAACCGCAGACCCTTCACATAGAAGAAGGTGCGGTTTAAGCGAAAACGCCTCCCTTCAAGCTTATAAGGGCTGCGTTTTTGGCCTAAACCGCAACCCTTCTTATCTATTGAAGGGCTGCTATGCAAAGGGCTGTTGGCCAAAAACGCAGCCCTTAGGGCTGTTTTGACCGCAGCCCTTCCTTGTTTTTCCACTAGTTATAAGTTGGAAAACATTGCTTGTGACAGGTTTGATCCCAAGCCAATTTTTGATTCTAAGTAAGCATTGTTTACTGTAATGACAACCAAAAAATAGGTGAAAGCGATCCTCCACCTCTGTATCACAAAGTAAGCACATTAGACTTTCACAAATTCCCAATGCAAAGAAGTTTACTTACGTCCGCAACCTTTGCTTCATCACAAGCCACCCAACAAAACTATGTTTAGGGAGACTATGAGCATCCCAAATGTATCTACTCCAATCCAACTTATCACCAAGATTCAAAATTTTTTTATACGTATCAGCAATACTATATCTTGTTTTATCAAACCAATCACTTCCACAGGTGGACAAGATCACTTGCTTAACCCTGCAAATAGACTTGACCACCCAACTTGCATTCTGAGAAGCAACATAAGAGTTCCAGTTATGATCCTTAATATATCTATCATGGATCCATTTCACCCATAAGTTGTCAGCCTTCCTAGCAATATCCCACCCAAGCTTGCCCACAATAGCCATATTCCAGTGAGCAATAGCTCTAAAACCTAAGCCTCCATGGCTCTTAGGCTTGCAGGTATCATCCCAACTAACATACCCAGGTTTAGGACTATTACAAGTACCTGTCCATAAAAAAGCTCTACAGATGGAATTAATTTGTTTCAACACAACTTTGGGGAGAAGAAAGATTTGAGACCAGTAGACACTGATACTCATTAAGACTGAACTCACTAATTGTCTTCTGCCAGCATAGGAAATATTTCTTGAGCTCCATATTCTTATCTTTATAACCATTTTTTCCACCAATTTTTCACAATCAGTAGCAGACAATCTCTTAGTGCTGATTGGAACACCTAAATACCTAAAAGGTAATGTACCATGTTTAAAGCCAGAGCTATCCTTGATCCACACATTCTCCTGATCAGACATACCACAAGTATAAAAAATCAGACTTGATGGGATTAGCCTTCAACCCTGAGGTGGCAGCAAACAAATTAATCCCTTGAAGTAGCATGTGAATAGACTTGAAATCCCCCTTGCAAAAAAGAATGACATCATCTGCAAAACACAAGTGGTTGAGGCCAAGAGACTTGCATCTAGGGTGAAAGGAGAAATCAAGTTGCCTACCAACATATGTCATGATCCTGGAAAAATACTCCATGCACAGAACAAACAGCAGAGGTGACATTGGGTCACCCTGCCTTATCCCTCTTTGTGATCTAAAGAAGCCAGTTGAAGCTCCATTAATCATCAAGGTGAATGTAGGGCTCTTGACACAAGTCATCACCATATCAACAAACCTTCTTGGAAACTTTAAAGCCAACATCATATCTTCTAAAAATTCCCAACTAACTGTATCATACGCCTTCTGGATGTCTATCTTCATGAGGCAACATTTTTGAGCTTGTCTGTTCTTGTACATCTTCACAATATCTTGGCATAACAAAATATTATGCAAGATACTTCTACCTTCCACAAAAGCTCCCTGAGTGTTTGAGACTAGACTAGACTAGGCAGAACAAGCTTCAATTTCTCACATAAAAGCTTAGTTATGCACTTATAAATGACAGAGCAACACGAAATGGGTCTAAAATCACTCACATGGGAAGGACTTTTGACTTTTTGAATCAGTGTTATGGAAGTTATATAAACAGATTTGAGTAATTTCCCTGTTCGGAAAAAATCAATAACAGCAGCAGAAATTTCTTCACCTACAATCTCCCAACTGTGTGTTTGAAGAAAAAACTATTGAAAACACCGACTTATTAGTTTCTAGCTTTGTCGATATACATTTTTTGTAAACACCGACTTCTACTTTATTTCCCGACATCGGGATCTATTTTGTGTACATAATTGTAATCTATTTCATGTAATTATACAAGTATCTATGCAAATTGTAATGTATATCAAAATTGCATATTTTTGTAATTGAAAAAATTGAATGCGATGGAGGAACAGCTTTAGTGTGGTATATTTAGGTGCAGCTGTGCAGGTACAGGTTTAATTATTATTAAGAACAATAATATTTTAAATAGTATTATTTTAAAAAATCAACGACGGCTAAACCTTAAATCAACGACGGCTAGGCAGTCGCTGTAAGGTACTCAATGCAGCCATGACTTGAATTTCAACGACTGCTATAATACAATAGCGACGGTTCTTCACAGACGTTGAATCAACGAAATCAACGACGGTTTCCAACAGTCAATAATTCAACGACCGTTTTTAACAGTCGGTGACTCACCGACGGCTAAAAACCGTCGCTAACTCACCGTCTGCTTAAAACCGACGTTGGAGCAGAGTCAACGTCGGTTTACATTTACGGTCGCTGATGGTCAGGAAACCGTCGTTGATAATTTCACCGACGGCTTGACGGTCGTTGATTCTAATTTCAGCGACCACCGTTTTAACGTCTGCATTTTAACGACTGATGGCCGTCGTTGATCGTATAACAACGGTTTTTATTTTATCAACGACGGCTTTTAGCCGTCGTTAATTACCACTTTTCTTGTATTGGAAAGGAGAACAAGCAACTCGTCCACCTTGCTACGACGGTAGGCGACAAGGCCATAGATGACATTGAGATGGCTAATACCCTCCATCGTCAATCCCTGGAGGCCTTGGAGAAGAGATCAGCACTCCTGGAATCCGAAAACAAGAATTATCTTGTTACTATCAACTAGCTATACAAGGGGCAAGACCGCTTGAAGATGGTCGTTGATGCCGTCTTCGCTGAGTTGAAGGGTGAAAGGGATGCTGCTCTTCTAGCCGCTGTCCAACTGAGAAGGGAGAATATCCTCCTAAGGGCGAAATATGCCCGTCTGTAGAAGGAAGTGGCCCAAGCTTTTGACGACCCCAAAGAAGGCTTGGCTCAAGTCATCGAGACATCCAAAGACTGGGTCGTCAAGGCTTTTGGGATGTTGGCTGAGCCTAGCGAGGTTCCCAGCTTCGTTCGCCGTCTGGAATTTCAATAGAACGTTCATCGTGCCATGGTTTGTGCCGAGGAGCCTCCGGAATTCTTAGACTCGGACGACGAGGTTATGGTCGAGGAAGAAGCCCCTGAAGGCGACCAAGAAACTCGCACTGAAGATGATGCCTAGTTTTAGGTTTATTTTCCTAAGTTTCTTGGCTTGTGTGCCGTCGTAGCTTTGTCTCTTCTAGTCTTAAGCTGTAAATTTTTGCCAAGTATAAATGAAAAGACTTTTTGCCAATTGCTTGTCCTTTCTTTTCTTGCATTCCAATTTTGACTAAGTATAAAATGAGCCTCGTCTTGAATGTTGGACGATCTACACACATTTTTAAGGAAAGAGCAACGTCCTTGTCTTTAGACGATCGTAAATCTTTCCAAAATGCATCCAAGTAGAAAAAGAGACTCGACCTGGACTTTTGGACGGTCTATAAAATATAAATAAAGTAAGCTTGTCAACCCTGATCCTTGCCCTTGGACGGTCGAGAATCTTTCCAAAATGTAGCCAAGTACAAAAAGAGACTCGTCGTGGAACTTTGGACGGTTTGCAAAATAAATATAGGGGAAGATTGCCATCCTTGTCCTTGGACGATCGTGAATCTTTCCAAAAAGTAGCCAAGTTCTTAGTGAGATTCGTCCTGGAACTCTGGACGATCTTCTCATTCAGACGAGTCTTGCCACAAGGAGGAAAGCGGCCAAAAAATGCCTAGTTCGTCCTGGTTTTTGGACGACCGTTTCCCTTTAGCTCGTCCTATAGGCTTGTCTCATCCCTCCTTCTTGGGCTTAGCTCAACCGTATATGATGGACGAGCCATAGTCCAAGAAGGAGAGCGGCCAACGTTGGCCAAGCCTGCTGTAATTGCTAAGGACGAGCTTTGGATACATGTCCAAACCATGTCTTAGCCGGCTTCCTTGAGGGAGCAACACTCGTCAGGAAGTAGTGATCCCTTACTAGGGTCTTTACTACCTAGCTGACCGTGCATTTGAAAGTAAGTATCCTTTACTAAGGGCTTATTTCGGGTCAACTTTCTCTTAAAGACTTTGACGTTTCTCTTACTAGAGATTTTGTCAATTTGTTGGCCATTTATGTGTTGTTGACCTTTAGGCTGTTACACTTTGGCCGGTCTCTTCAAGGGAGTGATGTTCGGCAGAGAAGTGAGAATTTTTGACGCTATATTGTTCTTTGTATTTTTGTCCAAGTTATTGTCACTTTTAGACTAATAACTGATTTAATGCCCCAAAGTGAACCAACTTGGTAAAAATAAACAAAGGCGATAAGAAATTAGGAATTGTATTATATGAATTTTGCTTGACTAAATGCCAAGATACATATATACAATTCTTTCTCTCTAGCATGTGCCGTGGCACTTTGGGTGACTACAAACTACTAGCCAGTTTCCTGGTGATTAACTGAGTTTAGACGTGGTACTTCTTCAGAGTGTCTGAGTTCCAAGTGCGTTGTATTGGTCGTCCATCCAGATCTTGGAGACGAAAGGTTCCGCTTCGCACCTCTTGGACAATCAGATAAGGTCCTTCCCAATTTGGTGTTAGTTTCCCCAGCTCTTTAGCTCGTCCAACCGCCTCCATCTTCCTTAGAACCAGATCCCCCACCTTGAGTGGTCGTTTAGCGACTCTCTTGTTAAATTCCCGAGCCATTCTCAGCTTGTACAATTGCATTCTTAGTAAGGCATTGCCCCTGACTTCTGGTACTTGATCCAAAGCCGTGCGTAATGCAGCCTAGTTGGCATCTTCCGTGTACAGCATGACTCACAGGGTGGGTTCTTCAATCTCAATGGGAAAGACGGCTTCAGTGCCATAAACTAACATGAAGGGTGTCTCCCCTGTAGAATTTTTGGCGGTTGTTCTGATGGACCATAACACTAGCTGTAGTTCTTCAACCCATTGTCTATTAGCATTATCCAACTTCCTTTTGATTCCATTGGATAAAATCTTGTTGAAGGACTCTACTTGCCCATTGGCTTGTGGGTGGGCGACTGCAGCGAAATGAGCTTTGATTTCTCTTTGTGCCAACCAATCTTACAGCTTAGGCGTTTCGAACTGTGAACCATTATCAAAGGCGATGGACTGTGGCATGCCAAAATGAGTTATAATGTTTTTCCAAATAAAGCCCTTGACGTCGCTCGTTGGTATACCTCGCATGGCTTCAGCCTCTATCCATTTAGTGAAGTAGTCCACAACTACTATCACAAACTTCTTTTGCCCAGCGGCCACCGGGAAAGGTCCTAGGATATCCATGCCCCATTTGGCAAAAGGCATAGGGAACAAGATGGGACTTAAGTAGTTGGACGGCTTCTGATGCAGGTTTCCATGCTTTTGACAAATGTCGCACTTCTTTGCATAGACGAGGGCGTCCTCCTTTAAAGTAGGCCAGTAGTACCCCGTCCTTAAAGCCTTTTCTCCCAATGCTCTTCCCCCAATGTGAGATGCACAAGCTCCTTCATGGAGTTCCTTCAGAACCTCTAGACCATCTTTTCTGGTGATGCACTTGAGCAGAGGGCGGTTGAATGACTTCTTGTAAAGGGTCTCATCCCATAGTTTAAACCACTTGTCTCGAGCCTTCACATACTTAGCCTCCACAGGATCCGAAGGCAGCCATCCTGTTTTCTTGTATTCTATTATAGGCTCCATCTAAACTGCCCCTCGGCTAAGAAACATGATTTGTTCTTGGTCAATACTCTTTTTGGGTTTGACTTCCTAAAACACTGTTCTTGGCGCATCTCCTTCAGCCGAGCTGGCCAATTTTAAGAGAGCGTCTGCTTGATGATTTTCTGACCTTGGCACTTTGTCAAGAACAAATCGCTTCAAAGGCTCAATCTCCTCTTTGATCAGACGCATATATTTGCCCATCGATGCTTCTTTACATTCAAAATCCCCGTTAACTTGACTGACGACCAAGAGAGAGTCTGATTTGGCCTCAATTTCTAGAGCTCCTGCCGCTTTACACATTTTGATTCCAGCTAGAAGTGCTTCATATTCAGCTTCGTTATTGGACGCTTGGAATTGAAATCTTAGCGCATATTCAAACTTGTCTCCTTCTGGAGATTGACAAATGATTCCTGCCCCACATCCATTGACAGTCACGATCCATCAACCATGAGCGTCCAATGCTTCCTCCCTTCAGCTGGATTAAATATTGGTTCTATAGTTGGCCGAGTAAGCTCAACTATAAAGTCTGCCAAGGCTTGCCCCTTAATGGCTTTCCTTGGTTCAAATGATATATCGAACATGTTAAGCCCAACAGCCCATTTTAACATCCGACCGGCGGCTTCCATCTTTTGCAAAACTTGCTTCAAGGGTTGGTCAGTGTAGACGAGTAAACTGTGCGCCAAGAAATAGGGTCTTAACTTTCTACTGGCCACGACGAGGTCCAATCCAAACTTCTCGACTGGAGTGTACCTATTTTCCGCATCTTTGAGCACATGACTAACAAAGTATATTGGAACTTGCACGGACTCTCTTTCAGCCAACAGAGCAGCACTCACAGCCTGAGTGGACACAACCAAATATACAAACAGTTTCTCCCCCTCGGCCGGACTAACCAACCTAGGCAGCTGCCGAAGGTGATCTTTGACTTGCTGAAGCGCTTGCTCAGCTTCTGCTGTCCATTCAAACTTGGCCTTCTTCTTGATAGTAGCGAAGAAGTGATGGCACTTGTCGCCCGACTTAGACAAGAAGCGTCCAAGGGCAGCTTGAACCCGTCGCCGCCGAACTTCCTTTATCTTTGATGGAGATTTCATGTCTAGAATAGCTTGGATCTTTTCGGGGTTGGCTTCTATTCCCCTCTGATCTACTAAGAAGCCTAAGAACTTCCCCGACAAGACTCCAAAGACACATTTGCTGGGGTTCAATTTCAGCTTGTTTTTTCTGAGAGTTTCGAAAGTTTCTCTCAAATCACTAACATGACCTTCCTCTTGCCGACTCTTGACTATCATATCATCAATATATGATTCCATGTTTCTTCCCAATTGTGGCTGAAAGACAGTATTGATCAATCTTTGAAAGGTGGCTGGCGCATTACGGAGGCCAAAAGGCATCCTCAACCAGCCATACAACCCTTTTTCGGTAATAAAGGACGTTTCGTCCTGATCCTCCGACCACATGGGGATTTGATGAAAACCTGAATAGGCATCCATAAAGCTTAACAAACAATGGCCAGCCGTGGAGTCCACTAGACGATCCAACTTAGGCAAAGGGAAACTGTCCTTGGGACAAGCCTTGTTGAGATCAGTGTAATCCACACACATCCTCCAAGTGCCATTAGGCTTTGGCACCATGACCACATTTGCAATCCACTCTGGATAATAAGTTTCTCTGATGAATTTAGATTCCAACAACTTCTGAACTTCTTGGTCGACCGCCTGATTCCTGGCCGGACCTAAATGCCTTTTCTTTTGACGAACAGGTTTTAAATTTGGGTCAACGTTCAGCCGGTGGACGGCTATCTCTGGATCTATTCCAGGCATTTCCTCAACATAATAAGCAAACACGTCTTGAAATTCTTTCAGTAAGCTGATTAAGAGGCCCCTCAAATCAGGAGAGAGCGAGGACCCAATATTCAAAGTTCTTTCTGGACGAGCCTCATCCAAACTGACATCTTCTGGGACTTTCACAGGCTCTGGACGTTCTAGTGCCAGTCCCATGATGGCCATTACCTCCTCAGACAAGGGTGGCTCTTCCTTGACGAGTTCATACTTCCTTTTTTTGTTGGGCAGAAGTTCAGACGTTTTCCTTGAGGGAGCGGCAGGCATCTGAGGACTCTCAATTGCCATCTTCAACGAGGCCACTTGGTCCTTTACAATTTCAGACGTTTTCCTTTCGCCATCAACCCTCGTCTTATCTTTCCCAATTTCAGACGTTTTCCGTCCGCCACTGATCTTCGTCTGGTCTTCATTGCATGCTTTCCATGATGACGGCTTGAGGGTAGTTAGGTAACATTCCCTAGCCGCCTGCTGGTCTCCATACAAGGAGCCAATTTTGCCATCATCACACTCATACTTCATAAGCATCAAGTGAGTTACTATTACAGCTTTAGCATGATTCAGAGTTGGCCGTCCAAGTATGACATTGTAGGCTGTCAAATCCCGGACCATCAAGAACTTGATAAACAGAGCCCTTGAGGCATCCTTCTCTCCCACTCGTACGGGCAAAGTAATGGTTCCCATAGGATGGATGATTCCTCCCCCAAACCCTATGATGGGATGGTGGACGGGGACCAAGTTCTTTTCATCAAACTTCAATCTGGACAAGCAATCAGCACTAATGATGTCCGTCGAGCTTCCGGTGTCAATCAGAATTCTTCTTACTCTCAAGTTTGCTATCTTCATCTCTACAACAAAGGATCATCATAGGAGGTCCTCAGCTTGCCCCGATCTTGTTCACTAACCACCACTTTTGGGAAGGGCTCGGCCTTTGTCTGATCAGCTAGTAAGACTTGGCCAAGCTCCCTGAGGTAGTTTTTGTGCCCTCTATTGGTTGGTCCTCCAGCAGCAAATCCTCCTGAAATTACGAGAACAACATCCTCATCCGTGCTTTCACTCTCCTTCTTTTTAGTATGCCGATCATCCTTCCTCTGAAACTTCCTTCCCCCTTGAGGCAAATAGGAATTCATCTTTCCTTTTCGAGCTAGATCCTCCAAAGCCCACTTAAGGTGCTTACATTCATTAGTCTCGTGACCGCAGTCCTTGTGAAAGTGACAGTACTTGATCTTATCCCTATTTCTGTAAGGAGTCTTCATCTCAGCTG
>CANSNZ010000524.1:0-105000 GCA_947646795.1 Beta lomatogona | reverse complement strand
TATCAACTTGAATTGATAGTAATTAATGGTCAAAGTTTGACCTTGAATGTTGCACTTGCATTACATTTTGAAACGGCGGAGTAGCTATCTAATAGTAGCTATGAACAAGAAACTTGAACAAAATTAATTATGTTACTACATTTATTAGATTATTATCGTAAATACAATTATTTTCATCAAGATATTTTGACTAGAATATCTTGGGATAACATAAGGAATCACTTTTTTACATATTACCTGCTTTGTCCATAACAAGTTGCATAAATAAGAATTCTAACATAGCAAGTCATTAACATGTGTATTAGTGTAAATACTAGTAGGCTATTTGATCAACATCTACACCAATTTAGTTACTCCTAGCCTAACGAGCGCGAGATCCAACCACTAGTTACCTAAAAGCATATGATTACCCACATTTTAAGCATACAATGCCATCATCATATATGTTATAGTCACATAATTTGAGGTCATTGCCCAAGTCAATTATTATTTTAGGTAATGTCCTAAAATGGTCAGGTGGTGACCTAAAATATTTGGTAATATCCTAATCTAATTAGGTGATTACCTAACATATTTAGTGGTTGTGTTAAGTCATGACCAAAATATCTTTAATAATTACCTAAACCCTGCAGTAAATTGCACAAAAAACAAGTGACATTCCACTACAATGGAAATGATTCTTTTGAGAGATTGTTCGACCATTCCAATCCGCTCTTCACATAAACATTCTATCGATGAACCTTTCATATCACCAAAGTCATTCAATTCAATCATTTCAAAGAAAAAGAAAAAGGAAAAAATGCAATGTTTTACCCCGATGCAATCTTATCATATAAACCACATAAAATCTCATGGATTAGGTTATCAATAACTCACATCTTAACTATACAATTCCCTCATCATATATGTTATAGTCACATGATTTGATGACATTGCCCAAGACAATTATTATTTTAGGTAATGCCCTAAAATGGTTTAGGTAATGACCAAAAGTTTTTGGTAATATCCTAACCTAATTAGGTGATTACTTAACTTATATAGTGGTTATGTTAGGTCATGACCAAAATATATTTAGTAATTACCTAAGCCCTGCACTAACTTGCACAAAAAACCAGTGACATTCCACTACAATGGAGGTCCCGAAAATGCTACAAATTTGTTTCATCTAATTGCTAAACTAAAGTATGATCTACGAAGCAAATGTAACCCAATAAAAGTGTGAAGTGCATTAATTTATTGCAATTATCTCACACACCTTAATTTTATTTTTGGTCATGTCCAAAATATGTTTAGTAATTACCAAAATATTTTTATGTTTGGTCATGTCCAAAATATCTTTAGTAATTACCAAATCACTGCAGTACCTTAGACTAAAAACCAGCTCAACCTCCCATGGAGGTCGCGAAAAATCTGAAATTATTTTGCATCTAGTAGTTAAACTAAAGTATGAAGTACTCAAATGTAACCACAAATTGTCACATAAAAGTGTAAAGTGCGTTGATTTAGAACAATTTAATCACCAATACCGTCATTTTATTTTCCCTAAAAACCCTAGGTTTTTTGTGTGGAAAATTTTCATAAATTGCAAGTTTAATCTTACTCAAACACACAAATGAAGATAGAAAATCATTAATCCGTTACTATATGCGAAATATTCAAGTAAAATTACATCCATTTCATCTACGGATGAAGAGTTTAGATCGAAATCCATGGAGGTGAAGGTGTGGGGCGAAATAGAGGTGAAGAATGGGTCGAAATGGAGGGAGAAGATGGAAGATAGGGTCGAAATTGAGGGAGAAGGTGGAAGAATGGGTCGAATTTGGGAGAAATTCGGTTGAGAATGGGGGAAGAGGAAGTGTTCTTGAGTGTTCTTGGGTTTTTGGTGAAGAACATGAAGAACAAGGAGGAGAGAGAAAATGGGTTTAAAAAAAATTGGCTCCAAAATTTTTTCCAAACGTGTATTATTGTTTGGAAGGTGAAATTTTTTTTTGAATTTTTTCAAATTTTTTTTAATTCTTTTTTCGATTTTCAGAAATTAATTTCATCAATTTTGGTAAATAAACAAAATGAAAAGAAATTAGTTTTGGCAATTAAAAGAAAAGGGAAAAGAAAAGAAATGAGGGCTCCACTAGCAAGAATAAGTGGCTCACATTCATTTGGCTCCATGGTCTTTTTTTCAAAAAAGACCATGGTAGAATCATCCAAAGGAGAGCGGCAGATTTTTGTGCACCGCAAACCGATATTATTAAACACAAGGTTCGTGTCCACTTTTTGCCCGCTTGGACTTCTCGAGCTCCCGCAATAGAGTGGGTTGGTTTATAGGCAAATTACTACAAAGCTTACATGATACATAATAAATAATAAGACAAGGGAAATTCATATAATAAAAGTTTTTTTTCTTGTCTAGCACATATACATTTGCGAAAGCACATAACCACGAGTGAGAATTTCCCTAGCTAATAAAGATTAATACAATTAACTGTAAAGGAGACTTTTGTAAACTAAAAAAATTAGTTAAAAAAAAAGAAGAAAAAACATATAATTCGCGTGTCGCATCAGACATCAACAAACAGACTGAAAGAGACAACTCAAAAACACTATTACCTGGAATAGAGTGATCACACAGCGACCGAGGCTGATCTACTTGCAGTGATGGCATCAAGGAACTGTGCCACTGAAAGAGACAACTCAATATGAGTCTCATTTATTTCAACTTTTGTATGTCTCTACTTGCAGTGATGGCATCAACGAACTGTGCCACTGAAAGAGACAACTCAATATGAGTCTCAATATTCAATATTCAATATACTGCTTTCCTCAATTACCTAACAAACTTCTCTCCTAAATTTATCTCCCCCTTTTCTCCTATCTATTTTCTTCTCTTCTGCAACTTCTTATCAAAGGAGACCTAAAATGTAACACCCCAGAATTTCAAAGCGGAAAAGAAAGAAATAATAATAGTATTATAGGACGATGGCGGAAACATCGTCTTCTGGGAATGCCACTTCTAATACAAAGGTATTTAAATAACTATGTTAAGAGACCAACTTAAATAAATAATATCAATAGATAACTAATTCAGAGTATTCCAAATGAGGAAAGTCTAACACAGTCTAGGCCTAAAACAACTATCATTTCATTCTCGCATCTCAACCCGAACCCAAAACCAAAGAAGATTCACATCAACAAAACCTGCAAAATATACAACAACATCCACAATTAGTGGGGAGTAACTAGCAGTTCTCCCAGAACAAAAGAAATCAAAGCATGATTCAGACATAGATTAATAAGAAAGGAAAGAATAAAGTCAATTCAACTACAATATGCATCCACTTCCATATAACTCACAAGTAACACAAACGAATAATAAATAGCAAGTGAATTGGATAAAAATAAATAAATCATCTCAAGAGTACTTAATAAAAATAAAAGTATAGGTAAAACAAGTGATTGAGTCAGAAACCGAACGCAAGTGAATCGCAATTCACATCCTAAGGTTTGTCAGATCGCAATCTCCAGGTCAGTCTATGGGCTTACGTTCCCCACTGCCTGTGTCTAAGAATGGCCAAACTCCCGATGCAGGGTAGAACACGCAGAACTCCTGACCTCTCGGATGACAACAATTAACCCAGGTGTACCCCTAGTTCGCAAACCAGGTGGTTGGCATGTTCTTCACCGGGGACTACATCTATCCCACCGGATGTTCTTATCTTAAAATAAAATCATACATATCATCAAAGTATCATTTATCTCAAAAATATTCGTCAAAAGGGATGTCACCTGGCCTTATACCCATAATTTATCAAAAGTAATTCTTCAAAAATCCTCAAAGTAGTAACTTACAAACTTACAACAAATGTCTCCAACAATAAATACTTTGAACATCACTAAGCATCAACAATGATAATAAACTAGTTTTTACAGCACTAATTGTTTAATCAGAAATGCATCACCAATTAACTCCAAGGCTTATTAAATAAATGAATAGTACACAATTAATCATTTTTACATAAATTGAACATGAACATAATGATACCAATAATACTTACAGCAACCTACTAAACACCAACATCCAAGAACATAAAAGATCACAAATTATTTCTGATTAACAAGCTCTCAAATAATTAAAAAGTATATCCTCAAATTCACAACAAAAACACAATAATAATTATTAAACTAATAAATACGATCGGTAAAATAACATAAAAATTATCATACGACCCTAATGGCTCTACTAACATGGTAAAATTTTTACTTATAATTTTCGGACTCTATAAGTATTTTTAAACATTAATTTACAGAATACTCAATAAAGCCAATATAATAATTAAAAATAGAAATAAACGCCCAAAAATTACCAAAAATTCACATAACATGCATAAACTTGCCTTAATACATAATATGCAAAGAAATGAATTTTTCGGCCTCCAGAAATAATTTTCACGATTTATATACTGACATACACGAAAATGTAAAAACAGATAAACCAATTAAACAAACTTGTAAACAATAGAAAAAAATTATTCCAAGGCATGAAATACATATAAAACATATAACATGCTTCACTAAAAATAATTTCAGCAATTATAAAATTCGTTCACTATTTATTTTGCAAATAAGCCATAAACGCATAAATTACCAAATAAATCAAATAAATAGTAAAATTCAAACGAAAATTATTTTGCTGCACATAATATTCACACAGCATACATCAAGAAATTCACGTATAATTTCATCAATAATTTCATACAAAAAGTATTTTAAACAATTTCCTTGCGTAATAATCTAATACCGAAAAATACTCTAATCTCTATCGTTCTAAGATAGCTACTAGTTACCTGGAACGTCGGGAGGAGAGCTGAGTCTAAAGAGATAGTTAAGAGTTACGCATACAATCCAATTCCTCTTTTAACCCCAAAGCACAACGAACGATAATTGTAGCAACAAGTCACTAGGCTTTTTCTTCTTGAACATTGAAAACTCTTATTTCGTACTGCTTTGTTCCGACCATGATTCCCGGTGATTGAAAGTTCGGATTCACAATCGCTGTGGTAAAAGTGAAGATCAAGATGTTATAAACGTGCTATCCAAATTTGACAATTATCCAACGGTTAGTTCTCCGGATATGGTTAATTTCGTGAAGGTGTGACAGGGAACAAAAACCGGATGACTCGACTGATTGAAACGAAAACGACAGTCGCGTCTTTCCTTTTATTCAAAAACAAATTGTATCACGAGCAAGATCTTTCCAAGTAGATGGATTTTGACTACTCACACGTTCAATTCGGATAAGAAACGAAGGAGATATGTTGCAAACAAAATAGGTGTGCAAAAATGGACGAAAATCCGAGAAGACAGAAGAACTCTTTCTCTTCCTCTCTAAGGGTTGGGCGAAAATGGGGGTTAGAATGCAGCAAAAACCTGATTAATAACCTCATTAAGCAATGGTTTAAAGGGTGATTATAAAGGTGGGTTAATGGGGAAATAAATAGGGGGTTACAAGAGATCCAAAGGTTAGCTTAATAAGCACCAAAACTCTTCCTCCTCCACTCCATAATTGCTGATTTTCGGCCAGCATGATACGCCACACGTGATGCAACATTTCATCACCCAAGTCAGTCCAACAATGTTATAAAAACGCTGCGCGACAAAACTGCATCCTAAACGCCTAAACAAATAACGAAACTAATATAACCTTTAAAATAAATAACTAACAACTTAAAATAAATATATATAAATATATCACAACATATAAATATATATACACATTTTCACAACACGTTCCAAAATAATTTAAATAATAAATTATCTATTTTTATGAAAAAAAATATCATTTTAATGTAAACAAACACCAAAAATAAAGGGTGAAAATTACGGGGTGTTACATAAAATCTTATATCTGAACTTCTTTTATCTTAGGATTTAATAAGTGATCACAACTTACAACCCAAGACTTACTTTCTTTTAATCTCAACTTTCTTATTTGTTGAACCTAGCCAACAATCAAACTTACCTTTAAAAGGCATACTTATCAACTTACCAAATAAGGTCCACAGTCCTCATAAAGTTGTGAAAATAATACTTGTAAGGGAACAACATGTATAACATGAATCAATCTTAATAACATATTAATTCCCCCATGTGAATTAATAAATAAAGTTCTCATCCACATGCTTGCATCAATAAATCCATACAAACATGACAATTTGGGCGGGCCGCGGATGTGTCGTCGTGCACCGCCGCCCGTCCAAAGATAAAATTTCTCCTACTCTCTTTTACACTAAACTAGTATAAGGGAAGTAAGGGTCGTATCCACAGGGAAACAGGGACGAGTTTAGTACTTAGCGTGATTCGAAACCTAGATTAAGCTAAGGGCCGAGAAACCTAATAATAATTACAAAAGGGGGGTTTCAAGTAGATTATAACTAAACTACAACTAACTAGCATATAAACAAAATGAGAAATCAATTATAGGAAGGATCTTGAATCCGATTAACATCCACTTCAATTCATTATCGGTCATTGAACATCCACTCTAATTATTTCCATAATTATCTATTGTCGAGAATTAATCTCGTGTTCTCCTTATTCCTAGTTGAATAGCACGATCAGCGTGACTATAAAACTCTAACTAAAGGATAACCTAGTCCGATCTGCGTCTAAGTTCAATCCAATAGCAGCAATAAACACAGAGAACCAACAGACCTGCTAACGTCATACAAGCGATAAACGTTCAACAGTTTATTCAATTTCCCCAAGAAATAACCAAGATGATCAGCATCTAAATTACTCCCTAGTTTGCTACCAAATGATAAAAGAATAAAACAATCCGATTCTATTCTTAAATCTAGCATTAGATTAATTACACAATCAAACTAGTAACGTTCCTAGCATAATCATGCAAAAACCATTGAAAGCAAGCATAGAAATTAAACCATAATCAAAGAAAATAAATAGAGAAGAAAGATCTCACAATAATGCTTGAAGCTCCATATAAATCTCGTTCAAGAACGGTTCAAGCTACAATCGGCATAGCATAAGCCAATCCCATAATTGAAATCTACAAAGACTAAATTAGAAAATAAAAACTAAAAAGAGAAGACAACAAGAGAGGAGTGGAGTTTTGGAAACTCCATCCCCTTGTGGCTGCTGCCCCCTAGGTCTAAAAACAAAGTTTAGTATTTATACTAAGGCTCAAAAGTTAGCCGTCATTTAAACCGACCTAGGGGTCGCGAGGTGCGATACAGGTCGCACCGTGCGATAAGCTACTGCCTTCGCAACGAGCTGAAGAATTGGCGAAACCACGCAGGTCGCACCGTGCGAGAATCCTCGCGAGGTGCGAGCAGGAGGTCGCGAGGTGCGACCATTCTCGCGAGGTGCGAGCTGGGCTTGCTCTCGTGGCTGGCCCAGGGCCGCGCCGGCTGGACGAGCGAGGCCGCTGGGCGCTTGGACGAGCGCCCGGGCGTGCGTTGGCTTGGTGCGATGGGCGTGCGATGGGTCAGTATGGGCGAGGCTGGCAGGCGAGCTCGACGATGTTGCTTGGTTGTGCTCGACGATGATCTTTGGGCTGCCGAGCGATGCTTGAGCTTGGCTTGGCGAGCTTGTGGCTTGTGATGCTCGGCTCAAATGCATTTTACCTTGGAAGCTCGGAATGCATGACATTAACACAACTTATATCGCAAAACTCCGAACTTCCGCTAAGGATGATTTATATGCAAACCTTAATAATTACGAACAAATCCCTTAGCAATATGCACCTAAAATACCACAAGAACATCGTATAACTTGAGCGCATCAAATACCCCCACACTTGAACTTTACTCGACCTCGAGTAAACTCAAAATGAGGATCACCAAATAAATCATCACCCAAGCTATCGAAACCAACCTACACTCCCCATCAACTACATCATCATCATCACATCTTAACAACATACGCTCAAAACCTAAACGTAAGGGATGATGATTCCCCCACACTTAGATTCAAGCTCACCTGAAATATACAAAGACGCGACAACAATAATAACCAGCAACGCCAACAAGTTTAACCAACAACACCAACGAGAATCAAAATGCCAGCTCACGACACACTAAAGTATCAGCTCTCCCAAACCTCAAAATATGACCTACTACTACAACAACTAACTTAAAATAGCAAGCCATGGAACAAAGACAAAAAGGGATAAATTCCATGCTTACTCCCAAAAACAATCAACCAAAAGAATGCGAAAGCCAAAATAAATAGATCTTCACAAAACAAAGGATGAATTCACTAACCCAACCCGAAAACGCTTTCAACCTTATGACACCATCTCCGGCAAATGAGTTTTCAAAGTGTATAATTCTCTCTTAATCTCTCATTTTGCCTAGGAGCCCTTTCGGGTTTTCATCCTAGCTTCTCACATTTTTTTTTTATCTCACCATCTTACCCGCTCAATATAAGCCACTTTTTTGCATAGGTTGCCCTTTCGGGTTTTCAACCTATCCGGGCCCCCATTTTTGCCTGAGTCGCCCATCCTTGTGGGTTTTCAACTCAGCGGGTTTCATTTCATCACTTTTTTTTTTTTTTTTTATTTTATTTTTTTTTTTCATTTTTTTTTTTTTTCAAATTGAAAGTAATATACACAACATAGATACATGAGAATGAGAATACCCTCCCCCCTACTTAAACTACACATTGTCCTCAATGTGTCGACAATTAGAAGAAAAGTAAACTGAAAATGGGGGGAGAAAATCGAAAATCGGGTAAATCGAAGATCGAATGCTCAAAACTCATGACCAAACAATCCGTCAAACTCAAATTTCTTAACAACACCAACTCAAATCTCCTAACTCAACTCACAACCCGCTCCCTCGAATCACTCAAACAAATGACAAGTTCAAAAGTTTTGAATTTTTGAGATTTGCTCCTAGCTTAAGAGATCGAAAAGATACATTAACAATCTCAATCCTCTAGTGTTACCAACTCCTAGCTATTGAAGTCCTTCCCACGGGTTTTCTTTTGTGGATTTTGGTTCCAAGTGGATGAAGATTGGTTGTGGATCTTTTTAGTGGGTGGGTGGTGGGTGAAAGAAAATTTGTTGTGGTGGTGGAAATTTGATGAAAAATAAAGAGAAAGAAAGAAAATAAAGGGGTCTCGGGTTGCCTCCCGAGAAGCGCTGTTGTTTAAAGTCGTGAGCTCGACTTAATACCTTAAGCTTAATCATTGGGTTTGTGCTCCATGTGTGACAATGGTGGTTCCATGTCAATCTCCACTTCAAGTACCTGCAAAATTGATTGAGAAGAACTCTTGCAATGCATCGTTAATACCTAGCTTACTACAACATGGTTGAGCATATAACATCTGATTATATCCCAAACCTAGCATTAAGGCAACAACAAACATCAACTAGTAGTACTCCTAGCTAACCCATGTCATGACCATTAATATAAATGTTTAAAGCTAGACAATAACCAAGATATAAAGTATGAGTCAATCAACCATTCCCAAGAGAGTTTAAGCAACAAGTTCCATGCTTCTTGTCCAAAATACAAAAGTGAAATACATAGAGCTCAATGGAAGATGAAAACTAGAAACTAAAACAAAAAGGGAATTCTTTATATGAGTGGCCAACCAAAAACAAAGAGCACAAACAATACCATCCAAAAATCACTCTAAATAAAAACAAGTAACACCGTTTCCCCGGCAACGGCGCCAAAATTTGGGCGGGCCACGGATGCGTCGTCGTGCACCGCCGCCCGTCCAAAGATAAAATTTCTCCTACTCTCTTTTACACTAAACTAGTATAAGGGAAGTAAGGGTCGTATCCACAGGGAAACAGGGACGAGTTTAGTACTTAGCG
Organism: Beta lomatogona; assembly: GCA_947646795.1. Taxonomy (NCBI): domain Eukaryota; kingdom Viridiplantae; phylum Streptophyta; class Magnoliopsida; order Caryophyllales; family Amaranthaceae; genus Beta; species Beta lomatogona. The sequence goes on along the minus strand of CANSNZ010000524.1, from coordinate 95,159 downwards.
TGATTCGAAACCTAGATTAAGCTAAGGGCCGAGAAACCTAATAATAATTACAAAAGGGGGGTTTCAAGTAGATTATAACTAAACTACAACTAACTAGCATATAAACAAAATGAGAAATCAATTATAGGAAGGATCTTGAATCCGATTAACATCCACTTCAATTCATTATCGGTCATTGAACATCCACTCTAATTATTTCCATAATTATCTATTGTCGAGAATTAATCTCGTGTTCTCCTTATTCCTAGTTGAATAGCACGATCAGCGTGACTATAAAACTCTAACTAAAGGATAACCTAGTCCGATCTGCGTCTAAGTTCAATCCAATAGCAGCAATAAACACAGAGAACCAACAGACCTGCTAACGTCATACAAGCGATAAACGTTCAACAGTTTATTCAATTTCCCCAAGAAATAACCAAGATGATCAGCATCTAAATTACTCCCTAGTTTGCTACCAAATGATAAAAGAATAAAACAATCCGATTCTATTCTTAAATCTAGCATTAGATTAATTACACAATCAAACTAGTAACGTTCCTAGCATAATCATGCAAAAACCATTGAAAGCAAGCATAGAAATTAAACCATAATCAAAGAAAATAAATAGAGAAGAAAGATCTCACAATAATGCTTGAAGCTCCATATAAATCTCGTTCAAGAACGGTTCAAGCTACAATCGGCATAGCATAAGCCAATCCCATAATTGAAATCTACAAAGACTAAATTAGAAAATAAAAACTAAAAAGAGAAGACAACAAGAGAGGAGTGGAGTTTTGGAAACTCCATCCCCTTGTGGCTGCTGCCCCCTAGGTCTAAAAACAAAGTTTAGTATTTATACTAAGGCTCAAAAGTTAGCCGTCATTTAAACCGACCTAGGGGTCGCGAGGTGCGATACAGGTCGCACCGTGCGATAAGCTACTGCCTTCGCAACGAGCTGAAGAATTGGCGAAACCACGCAGGTCGCACCGTGCGAGAATCCTCGCGAGGTGCGAGCAGGAGGTCGCGAGGTGCGACCATTCTCACGAGGTGCGAGCTGGGCTTGCTTCGTCGCCGAGGCCAGGCCGCGCTGCTGGACGAGCGAGGCCGGCCGGGCGCTTGGACGAGCGCCCGGGCGTGCGTTGGCTTGGTGCGATGGGCGTGCGATGGGCTGTATGGGCGAGGCGGTGCGGCGGGCTCGACGATGCTGCTGGTTGTGCTCGACGATGATGCTGGGCTGCTGAGCGATGCTTCGAGCTTGGCTTGGCGAGCTTGTGGCTTGTGATGCTCGGCTCAAATGCATTTTACCTTGGAAGCTCGGAATGCATGACATTAACACAACTTATATCGCAAAACTCCGAACTTCCGCTAAGGATGATTTATATGCAAACCTTAATAATTACGAACAAATCCCTTAGCAATATGCACCTAAAATACCACAAGAACATCGTATAACTTGAGCGCATCACAATTCTTTACTCATAATAAATCTCATAATCAACATGCTTGCACACAGGCATAAAACATGTAGAAATCAATCATACTAAATCACATATACATTTATAAAGCTCCTATACATGATACTACAACCCTTTTTCCTCCTTAAATCATGATACTAATCACATAGCACACATGTATGTACGTATCTTGTGTAAACTAGTCGGCAGGCCACTTTTAACTTTTTAAAAGTCTCCTACAGAATATTCTCCACCTAGAAATCAATATAAACTACTAAAATCAATACTCTTAAATAAAAATACAGCAACTTTAAAATATTTAAAATCCCCTTTAAACATATTCAAAAGTTGATTTTACTATCAAAACTTCAATTACTTTTAATTCCTAGCATAGTACTACCATACTAGTAATTAAAATTCTTAAAACTCCCTAAATAAAATCTTTTCTGAAATTCTAGCAACTTATAAAATCATAAAACCCTCTTTAAACATATGCAAACATATTTAAACTCATAATCTAAACCAATCTCATAGTATACAACATGCTACTATGGTTTTCTAATAATTAACACCCTAAAAATCCATGCTTTAATGATTAAAACTTCAATCTAAACATAATAATCAAATCTGAATTTTATTCTTTTAATACTCAATATATATAATCCATGATTAATCATTAAAATAGTAAATTAAAGTTATTAATCATGATTAGTACCAAAATAAAGCATAAAAATATGATCTTTAATTGAAACTTGAGGAAGAAGAAAAGAAATGAACCAACATATCAAAGAACAAGGAAGAAGGAAGAGGCGCCGAAAAGAACAACACGCCTGCAGCAGTGGCGCACAAAGGGGAATTGTGATTATGGAGGTGTAGTGACGTTTCTTATCGAAGAAGAAAGCGTTACTTGAAGAAGAAGAAAAAAACTTGAGAGGAAGAAAAAAAACACAAAACTCACGTGGAAGAGAGAATAAGTGGCCGGCTGTTTGTGTGAGGAGAGAAAGAATAAATTTTTGTGGGGTAAAATAATTGGGTCTAAGGTTTTTATAAAGAGGCTTCTCCTTTTGGGCTTAGGAAAAGGAGATTGGGTTCAAATAAAGTTTGATGATGAATAGGATTAATGAATTAGAACTCCTAACATCAATAGAAATCCTTTTCCTAATCCACTTAGAATTTTGGGTTCCTCAAGCCCATCTAAACTTCTTTTCCAAATCAAATTAGTATTTCAAACATTTTTCAAAGCATGCCTAACAAAACATTTTAACTTCCTTAAAATAATTTCTTTGACTTTTAAAATATTCAACCTTCTTTAAATAATCAAATCATTTAAACTAAATTATGTTTATATATAAATATATAAATACTAAAATATATTTATAAAATCCTTTAAAATAATGGGGGATTACACCCTTTCTAAAAGAGGTGACCTGGTCGGCACAACCCCTTCAACAGGGATCGACCCGCTCGGCGTCATGATCCACTCGGTCTATCCGCCTTGGAGGGATAAGGGAGTCGGTCGAAAGTAAAATGGTCGATATTCCGCCACGGACGGGCATCATTCAGTTGAACCTCCATGATCCCCCACCCCCGTAGGGCTAATTGTTTGGGCTCAATTAATCAGCAGCCCAATAGTGGGTCCCACCTGCGAGTTGACCTAATCTCGGAAGCTTGGGGATCCCCTAAAGGGCTGAAATAATCATTGACTGAAAAGGTAACATAGCCATTGATCCCAAGGAGGCTCACCCAATCAATGTTTCCTGTCTGGGAATCCTCAACATTATAAATACCAACAGTCTCACCAATTAACAAGTATTCAATTCTCACCTAACAAACTAGAGCATCTCTCTCTACCTCAATCACATCTGACTTGAGCGTCGGAGGGGCAATCCCGGAAACACCCCTAGGGTAGTCTAACCTTGTTTTGCAGGATTCAGGCGTACGGACATCAGAGCTCAGTCGAACGCTCTTGGGCCCACTTCATATCTCACAACCTATTACAATCCTTAATTTCTTAGCAGAAACAAGTAACTTAATCGATTCCCCTTATTATTTGTATATGAAGGGTAAGGCTTTTGTTGGGAATTTTCGGTAATTAATTGGTCCAAGAAGGATTAGCCCTCATGAGTTGGAGGTAAGAAGGGGGATCCCAACCCATAAGCAGGGGGGATCCAAGGGAATCCTGATAAGTATTGATTGTTTCAATAGATAAGCAAAAAAATATATGAGCTTATGTTGTGACTCTAAGTTAATGTTATTTTGATGATGATAAACGCTTTATGCTATAACATGTATGTATGTAACAGTGATCTAAGAAAGCTATCAAGATTGGATGTTCATGAAATATCAAGAACTTGAAGATATGGAAGCTTAGGTCTAGTTATGTTCTTAGTCATGTTTATGCAATGTAATTAACGTATTGGAACTTTGTGCTAATTTAGAAATATGAAATTAGGATGGTTAACTATTTTCTTAGAGTTAAGAAAATAGGTAATTATATTAATTTCATGTGTCTATATTTAAAGAATATAAAAAGGGGAGTTTTTAATTTCGAAAATTAGTTTTGAAAGGAATATACTTATTGTAAAGATTTTCGGATAAAAAGTTTTATAAAAAGAAAAACTGATTTTTAAAGAAAACGATTTTGATAAAGATATTTGGATAAAAATTGATTTAAAATCTGATTAATAGTTTGCATAAAATATGGAGGAATCCTTATCTTATAAGGAAAAGAAAAAATTAGTTTTTATAAAAGATAAAATTGGATTTTGAATAGGAAAAGAATTCTATCCCTTTATTTTAGGAATAAAAATTGTTCAAAAAGATAATACATCTTGAAGAAGGATTCTTATTGAGTTGATTGAATTATATAAGGGATAGAAATCATTATAGCAAACCACGTTTTCAGATTTGAAGAGAAAAATATTTTGAGAGCTGGAAACGATCTCCCATAGCACAATGTACGGCACAGAGTTCTAGTAAGTTAAGGTTTCTAAACAAAGCTTGTAACGATCCTCTATTTGCTTGAATAAGAAGCACTTCTTTGAGGAATCTTTCTTTCTGTAATTCTTATATTATAGGAGAGTAGCAACACTTAGGGTTAAGTGTTGGGGAGCACTACTAGAGTTAGTAGTGGGGGAATCGAATTGTATCAAGAGTTTGATATTTTACGATTCAAATAATAAAAGAGTAGTTTGTGTGGACGTAGATCTCAGAGGTGAGATTGAACCACGTTAAATTCCAGTGTTTTATTGTTTGATTTCATTGTTTTATTGTTTGATTCATTTTCAGTTCAGCAAAAACATAAATCGGAGATTTTACGAGTGAATAACACAGTGCACGGCACTGTGCCATAAGGGTGTTTTTGCGAAAATCGATTAGATTTAGCCACTCAATTCAACCCCCCCTTCTTGAGTGTCACCTTGTGTTCCAACAAGTGGTATCAGAGCAGGCTATTCTTGAAAAGCTCATCCCTAGAGAATAGAAGTCATGAACATGCAAGATGACACTCGAGATAAACACACAAAGTGCCCGACTTTTAACGGAAAAGACTATGGATGGTGGAAGGCTAGTATGAGGATCTACATCCAAGGATTGGATTATGAATGCTGGAAAGTCATAAGAAAAGGACCAATCCTTATCCAAATCAAAGATGCTGAAGGAAATATGGTCGACAAAGATGAAGACGACTACAATTCAGTCGACTATGCAAAAGCTGAAAAAACTTCAAAGCTATGAGTATTCTCCAATATGGAATTGGACCTGATGAATACTCAAGGATCTCGGCTTGTATTACAGCAAAAAAATATGGGATACGCTGGAGTTGGCCCACAAAGGTACGAATGAGGTAAAACAATCTAGAATAGATTTGCTTGTCCAACAATATGAATTGTTTACTATGAATAAGGACGAATCTATTAAAGAAATGTTCACTAGATTTACACTAATCACTAATGAATTACGTTCTCTAGGAAAAACATATACATCTGAAGATTTAGTGAGAAAGGTGTTAAGAAGTTTAACAAATCGATGGCTCCCAAAAATAACCGCATTTCAAGAAGCTAAAGATTTGACTAAACTTTCACTAGAACAACTTATTGGATCATTAATGACTCATGAACTTGTCTTAGATTCTAAAACTAATGAACCAAAAAGTAAAGGTATAGCCTTGAGAACTGAATTGGAAATTGAAAATAGTGATAGTGATGATGATATTGATTTTCTTACTAGGAGATATAAAAATTTCCTCAAAAAGAACAAAAACAACAATCCTAGAAAAGATGAAAATTTCAAAGGTAAGAGCACTACCTCTAACTTTAAGAAAAGTGCTACTAATTCGGGTTGTTTCAAGTGTGGAGAGTTAAATCACAGGATTAAAGAATGTCCCCTATGGGATGATGAAAAGCCCAAGGAAAAAAGGGAGCCATCCAAGAAAGAATTCAAGAGAGCAATGATAGCTGCCGTTTGGGGAGATTCGGATTCTGATGAAGAACAGTCAGAGGCACAGTGCCATGAAGAAAAATTATGTCTGAATGCTGTACAGGCATCACAGAGAAGGGCACAGTGCCAGGACGACTCTCAGTTGTGTCTAATGGCGAAAAGTTCGAACTCCCAAGATGAAACTGAAGACAGTGAGGTAAGTCTTCTTTGTCTAAAACCTTCAATACATCTTCTATCAAAAAATCAACTTGTTACTTTGCTTGAAAATGTCATTGATGATTGTCAAGAAATGAATGATGATTTTTCAATCATGAAAAAAGAAGTGAAAATTTTAACTAAGCAAAAGATTGGGTTGGAACTTGAATATAAAGATCTCTTAAAAGAACATAAAATACTGATGAACAAGAGAAAATTATTGAAGAGAAAGATGTTGAGTTAAATGCTTTAAGGTGCGAAAAATCTCTCGCAAAAGAAGTTGTTCATAACACTGTGACATACACTGTGCTAGAGGCTAAAAATTCGGATCTTGAAAATCAAATTTAATCATTAAAACATGAGTTAACTGAGTTGAAAGAATCAAGACAAAGATCCAGAATTGTTCCACTTATGCTACCTCATGATGCTAAGTTAAGTGATGAACTTGATAAAGTTAAAAGAGATTTGGAAATTTCGAGAAAAAGAAATAGCGATCTAAACACTTCTGTTGAATTCTTAGAATCACAATTGACTATTGCTCGGAAAATGTATGAAAAATGGTTAGATGGTCAAAAAGTGTTAGAATATATCTCCAGTACAACTAGCAATCGAAACAGAATTGGTTTAGGATATATAGACCAGAGGCACAGTGTAAGGCACAGTGCCAAAAATTTTGAAAGAGACTTTCGTAAAAGAAAATATGTCGATCTACCTGAATATTTGATTTGCAACTTCTGTGGAAAGAATGGACATCTTATGGATAATTGTAATATCAACAAAAAGAGTGTTGCGAAAAATGTAAAGTATGTAACTCAAATATGGGTTAGAAAAGACTTATTAGAAGCTCAACGAAAGAAAAAGGGACCCAAACAGATTTGGGTTCCTAAAATTAACAAGTGATCTTTTTGCAGGCAAACATGAGAGGACGCAGCCTATTCGACAACGGCTGCTTAAGACATATGACTAGTGATAAATCTCAATTCCTCTCACTAGTAGCCTACTATGGAGGGTGTGTTACATTTGGCGATAACAAAAAGGGATAAATAATTGGTATTTGAAACGTCGACAAATCCCTAACACACTCCATAGAGAATGTGATGTTGGTAAGTGGTTTGAAAAACAGTTTGTTAAGCATACCACAATTGTGTGATCAAGGTAATTATGTTGAAATTCATGCATGAATATTTTACAAGATAATTTGTGGCTTTGGGATTAATTTCTGGAAATTAGTTGAGTATTATGCTTGTTGTCCTCCTTTAAATATGTTAATTAGAGTGTTGATGCATGTCTTTGTGAAGCTTTGTGAGTAAAGGCCTACTTGATATAAAAAGGACTCGTAATGGTCTAATGATGCTGTCCTAATGTCATGATCCTAAGTTGCCGAACTAATGAGCTATATGATCCTAGGGTAGTCTAACCTTGTTTTGCAGGATTCAGGCGTACGGACATCGGAGCTCAGTCGAACGCTCTTGGGCCCACTTCATATCTCACAACCTATTACAATCCTTAATTTCTTAAACAAGTAACTTAATCGATTCCCCTTATTATTTGTATATGAAGGGTAAGGCTTTTGTTGGGAATTTTCGGTAATTAATTGGTCCAAAAAGGATTAGCCCTCATGAGTTGGAGGTAAGAAGGGGGATCCCAACCCATAAGCAGGGGGGATCCAAGGGAATCCGGATAAGTATTGATTGTTTCAATAGATAAGCAAAAAAATATATGAGCTTATGTTGTGACTCTAAGTCAATGTTATTTTGATGATGATAAACGCTTTATGCTATAACATGTATGTATGTAACAGTGATCTAAGAAAGCTATCAAGATTGGATGTTCATGAAAGATCAAGAACTTGAAGATATGGAACCTTAGGTCTAGTTATGTTCTTAGTCATGTTTATGCAATGTAATTAACGTATTGGAACTTTGTGCTAAATTTGAAATATGAAATTAGGATGGTTAACTATTTTCTTAGAGTTAAGAAAATAGGTATTTATATTAATTTCATGTGTCTATATTTAAAGAATATAAAAAGGGGAGTTTTTAATTTCGAAAATTAGCTTTGAAAGGAAAATATTTATTGTAAAGATTTTCGGATAAAAAGTTTTATAAAAAGAAAAACCGATTTTTAAAGAAAACGATTTTGATAAAGAATTTTGGATAAAAATTGATTTAAAATCTGATTAATAGTTTGCATAAAATATGGAGGAATCCTTATCTTATAAGGAAAAGAAAAAATCAGTTTTTATAAAAGATAAAATTGGATTTTGAATAGGAAAAGAAGTCTATCCCTTTATTTTAGGAATAAAAATTGTTCAAAAAGATAATACATCTTGGAGAAGGATTCTTATTGAGTTGATTGAATTATACTTCCTCCGTTTAGGAATAGTTGCACCATTTCTAACTTTCACGCATGCCGATGCATGATTTCAACTATTAATATCTTTAATTATCAATAACTAAAAATTATAAAAAGTTTATTTTTAAAAAATATATATCGAGACAAATCTAACAAGACCCCACATGACTATGTTTTTCCTAAAATATAAATCACCAAAGACAATATAAGTGTAAGATGTGAATAGTGAACAAAATAGAAATGGTGCAACTATTTCTAAACGGAGGAAGTATAAGGGATATAAATCATTATAGCAAACCACGTTTCCAGATTTGAAGAGAAAAATATTTTGAGAGCTGGAAACGATCTCCCATAGCACAGTGTACGGCACAGAGTTCTAGTAAGTTAAGGTTTCTAAACAAAGCTTGTAACGATCCTCTATTTGCTTGAATAAGAAGCACTTCTTTGAGGAATCTTTCATTCTGTAATTCTTATATTATAGGAGAGTAGCAACACTTAGGGTTAAGTGTTGGGGAGCACTACTAGAGTTAGTAGTGGGGGAATCGAATTGTATCAAGAGTTTGATATTTTACGATTCAAATAATAAAAGAGTAGTTTGTGTGGACGTAGATCTCAGATGTGAGAGTGAACCACGTTAAATTCCAGTGTTTTATTATTTGATTTCATTGTTTTATTGTTTGATTCATTTTCGGTTCAGCAAAAACATAAATCGGAGATTTTACGAGTGAATAACACAAGGCACGACCTTGTGCCATAAGGGTGTTTTTGCGAAAATCGATTAGATTTAGCCACTCAATTCAACCCCCCTTCTTGAGTGTCACCTTGTGTTCCAACAGCTTAGTTGGCCTTTATATGATTTTAGTGCACTGGTTGGTGAAGGGTTCGAATTCCTGCTAGCACTTTATTTCTTATTTTGTCCTCCTGCATCGTTCTTCTTCTTCTTTGCTGTCAGTCACTACTCACTACTCTTTAATTTTACATTCTTCTTTATGTTTCCCATTTTCTTTTTCTTTTACTTTTAAAATACTAGGCTACACTAAGCCTTTTCAGCTATGTACACATTCATGGAAAACCGTCTTAATTTAGTTCATTACTTTGGCTATGTTCTTTTAGTCTGGTCTGATATGAATTTTTTTAATCTGATTTGGCCTGGTCTGGTCTGATCTGATCTGATTTGAACTGGTCTGATCTGATCTGAACTGGTTTGATCTGATCTGAACATTTCTGATTTGGTCTGAACATTTCTGATCTGAAATTTTCTGATCTGGTCTGATCTGAACTTTTCTGATTTGGTCTGATCTGAACTTTTCTGTTCGATTATTCTTATTATTATTATTATTATTATTATTATTATTATTATTATTATTATTATTATTATTATTATTATTATTATTATTATTATTAAGTAATTGCAGACTTTTTGTCAATATCATTAAAATTTACAACTCCAACACTTACAACAACTACTACATTTTATTGTAGCATTACCTATTTTTTACTACTAATAAAAGTAAATAATATCAAATGGTGTTCTTACTTATTTTTAGCAGGTGAATAAGTTAGAATTTAGAAGACAAATATTGTTGGCAGATGGATCCAAGTGAACTAAAAAACCAGCCCAAGTTTTTGAGCTCAAAAATTATGTACCCACTCTATTCATTTTGGGGGTAATGTAATGGCTAAGCCATAGACATATATAATCACAAGTCACAACTGTCGCTCATATTTTTTTTTTTTTTGGAAAATTGACAATACCAGTTTTAACTATGGTCGATTTATTAAAATGCTCAACTTTTGATTATCTCACAACAGTTCCAACTTTGGGAGTTAACTTCTGTCGTGTCATGTTGACCCATTTACTTAAAAAGGTCACAAACTTTGAGCCGAATCCATTTATTTCATATTGAGTTATGGTCGTATTGCCGTGTCATATCATTTCTTACATAATAATAATAATAATAATAATAATAATAATAATAATAATAATAATAATAATAATAATAATAATAATAATAATAATGATGATGATGATAATAATAATAATAATAATAATAATAATAATAATAATAATAATAATAATAATAATAATAATAATAATAATAATAATAATAAGAGTTTTTTGCGAAGATATACCAGGGTAATAGGGCATTTTGTGGGGATATACCTCACTAATTTTGTTTTTGTGGGGATATACCAACCTAAATTTAAGTTTTGTTAAAAGGTACCAAAAACACTATTTCCGGCGAGAAAGTCAAATTTTCGGCCTTTGACTTGGTAGCTTAACCCTAATTTATACCCTATAGCACAAATTCAAACCACATAGTACAATTGAAGAACACAAGAAGTACATTGAATTGAGATTAAAGCTAAAATAAGACATCATACTTTGCAATTGATGAATTTGGACTGCCCTTTCTTGTTGAATTGAAGAGCGTTCTTTTCCAAGGTTTAAGGAGAGGGAAATGTTAAGGGAGGGGGTTGGTTATTAAGGGAGGGAATTCTTAAAAAAACATTTCAATAGTATGAGCGTGGTGGAGGGGGTCAAACACAACATTTGTGGCTCACTCGCGAGTTCCTACCAAGTCGAAGGCCGGAAATTTGACTTTCTCGTCGGAAATAGTGTTTTTTGTACCTTTTAATAAAATTTAAATTTAGGTTGGTATATTCTCACAAAAATAATTTAGTGAGATATATCCCCACAAAATGCCCTATTACCCTGGTATATCCCCGCAAAAAACTCTAATAATAATAATAATAATATTAATATTAATAATAATAATATTTAGAAAAAGAATTAAGGATAAGGCCTGAATTTTTCTGATCTGATCTGATCTGAACTTTTATGATCTGATCTGATCTGATCTGATTTTTTTGATCTGATCTGAACTTTTCTAATCTGATCTGATCTGATCAAATCCGAAATAAGCACTAGAGTGCTTAGACAAGTTGAAAAGAACACATAGCCTTTGTTGTTATGGTTAGTTTGTAGTCAGGAGCTTCTTTTGATAAGCAAATCCATAGTCAAGAAATTGTATGTGTTGTTATCAATTGACAGGCATAAAAAACATACTTCCTCCGTTTTTTTACATGTTACACTTTCAAAATCACGGACTCCTAGGCAATTTTTGGAGAGGAGAGAGATAGAGACAAAGAAAACAAAAAGGTCCCATGTGAACATGTGATAGGAGAGAGATAGAGAAAAGTTATTACCCAAAATAAAAGTGTAACATCTAATTTAAAACTTCCTAAAATAGAAAGTGTAACATGTAAAAAATTATATATAAACGCATATATGAATAATCTATACTACAATTAGATTGCATTACACTTTAGATAAGGTTATAACTTGGTTAAATCAATATATAAGTTATTCCTATATTGAAACGTATTCATCTATATATATATCTCTATTCTATATGGGAAGAGGGGTAGGACACCAAAATATTAAAACCCCTATTTTACCCTCACGGTATTAACCAAATTACAACAAATCATCTTAAGGAAAAAAAAAACACACATAAAGGAAAACTAACTAATTTATTCAAGAACCAAAAACTAAAAAACCAACTACACATAGACCAGAACATAAACCAACGTGGAAAAATACTAAGGCATTCACCGCAAACTTTAACCACCAAAGCAATTCCTAATTATATTGCTAAAACACTAACTGCACAACGGCAGTTCTACTTCTTCATTTTCTCTGCTTTTCCTTGCAATCACCACAACTTCTCCCCTTCAATAATCTGAAAAACACACCAAACCACCTTCAGCATAGTCGAATACCATCATTTATCCAAGATCATATAATTAAAACATAAAAAAAGTGATTTGATCAAAATATACATAGAACGTCATGCTTTTTTTTGGTGTTAAATTTATACAGGGTTTTTTTCACAAGCCAAAGGACACAAAAAGATGATTAGATACATCATTCAATTAAAAGGTATTTCTAAATTCTCTCACACACTACTAAAATAGTTTACAACAAACAAATCACATGAATTGATAGCGGTTTATGTGTGATTTTTATTCAGGTTAGTCAGTGTAAGCGTGCATAAATCCTCAAGCAAATAGCAGCGTATAAGAGACACTTGCAACTCAATCAGAAACCAGTTAGAAGGTTGGTGTCTAATTGCAAATTGTTTTCTTACTACTTATCCAATTGCGAACCAAAAATCATTTCAAGCATCTCAAACTATAGAAATTCACAAGGTTAGACACTGTTAGAAAATCTGTTTTATCACATATTAGTTCACTTTCCTCACAATTCACAAACAACAACTGTCATGAATCTCAGAATTAAACCTCCTCCAATTCAAAATTTATTTATTTTATTATTAATACTTCATCCATCACATTTTTATTCAACACAAAAGTTATTTTCTGAAAATACACTTCTTCTCTAAGTTGCATTTTCATTAGAATTCTCATTTTCTAGAAAATCAAACAAGAAAAACTTTGAATCTGCTGAAAAAATTCAATTGATTGAGAATGACTTATGAGGATGATTTTCTCATTGATTCACATTTCATAACAACTTAATTGGTTTTCGGTTATCAGTTAAATCAAAATTTATTTCTAATTAAATGAATTTTTTTTGAAATTCAATGTTTTCATATAGTTGATCCATGGAAAGCCCACACAATTGGATGAAAACCCAATTTTTTTAAAAAGAAAAACCATTTAAGAAAACAAAATAAAATCCAATACACCTTTATTCAAGAATTATGAATCAATCTTATCAATGAATAATAATACACCTTTATCCAAGAATTGTGAAAATTTGAAGATTTTGAAAGCAATAACTGAAATCCGTTCTAATTCTCGCAAGATTTGTTCGCGGTACATATCTTATTTGACCTACTTTTTGCTACATCTTGCACTTTAAACAGTAGCAACATCCCATTTGTTAAACACAAAAAATACTTACACAGAGTGTTCTTTTTTTAAAAACAATCTTTTCATGAATAATAATCCCAAAACACTTAAAATCTTCAATATATAGAAGATTCAGATTTTCTCGCATGCAATAAAGAATAGAAATATTGCTAAACTCACCTCATCAATTGCATTTGTCTTTTCTTCTCCAATTTTTACTAACTCCACCTTTAATCTCTCAGTGATTTAATTGACCCAAAATGCTCCAATTATAAAGTTCAAATTTCTTCATCTATCACCAATGTATTAAACTTTCCATTTACAGAGAGAGAAAGGACCAAAAATAGATAAAAAAGACATAGAGGGACGCCGGGAGGAAGAGACAGAGAAAGAAGAAAGATATGAAAAGAGAAGCGAAGGTGTCGACTGGTGGTGGATTTCACGAGTAAGGCCGAGGTAGAGAGAGAGAGAGTGTTAGGGGGCCAAAGAAGATGAAAGAGAGAGATTTGAGTAGCTTTTTTTTTTTTTATGCAAAGATATGAGTAGCTTATAATGAAGGTGGGCTGAACATTATGAAAAGAGAGATATTTGAGTACCTTATAATCTCAAACAAAATACAGCTTAATTGTATTGTTAAAGTTGAACCTTATAATATCCCAAAACAATATCAAAGTTTTCATGTAGTAATACTGTTTAGAGTACCTTATAAGCGATTTTTTAATATTATTTGCTACTCTTTTTTTTTTTTTTTAATGATACTATATTATATACTTATTTATTCTACTTTAATTTGGTGTTATACTATAAACGTTTGATGTCATAATTTACTTTATGAGATAATGTGCTTAAATTCAGCTTCGTATTTGGCTCTTAGATGCATAATTTTCACATTCAATTTTATATGTACAAAGTTGTCATGTATGATAGAGACATTACTTTAATTTATTGAAAATTTGAGCTCCCTATTAATTATCTCAAGTTATTTCTCAATGTTATTATGACAATGAATCTCTATTACATGATATAAAAAGTGTAACATAATAATAAACCTTATAAGAACCCATACAATAACCTTACAATAAAGTAAACTATTACTTATATTAATCATTTGTAAATATGATAACTTAAACTTTTGGAATCGAGTCATAAGACGTCAAATTTCCATACGAACCCATACAACAACGATATCAACTATTTTAAAAAAGTAGTTATAAGTACATAAAAATATGTTAAACTATCAGGATAATTAATCAATGTTAAATAAATTAGAAGATAAATTCACTAGATGTAATTACGCAACTAATTTAATTCCAAAAATAATTTCGCACGCATCGCGTGCATATAAGACTAGTATAAAGCTAGGTTAATTTTGCTTAGGTGTCGCTCATATAATCACTTTCGCCATATGACATCAAAATGCTCCTCTCCGAACTTCGTCTTGCCATTTGTCAATCTTATGGAAGCCAATGCACACGTGTCATTCAAAAATATAATTTTTGATTGTGCAATCTAATTATGCCTTTGATTTATGATAGGGTAATCAATTGCAATCTCCTATATTTGGTAACAAATGTAATAATCCATAAATCATGCACAATCATAAATAACACTCCCCTACAAATTATAATTCAATTGTATAATTATTATCAATAAAGTCTGAAACTACCAAACTAAGAGAAATTTCGTGTCATATAATGCCCACAAAAATAACATATTCCAAACAATTTTTAAAATCTCAATACCAATAAAAAGTCGTCATTTGCGTTAAAGAATCTCACAAGCAGAAGGGATATGATAAGAAATGCCCTTTGCAACCAAATTCTTCATTTTTCACTACTTTTTTTCCATCTGATTTTCACTCCTTTTTTTATTTTTCTCACTCTTTTAAATTTAATTTGTCTCCTGTAGGCTGTAGCTCTATGTCTGATTAGTCTAATGAAACAAAAGTTGAAGAAATCATGAAAGTGGGTTGTAGAAATTTAGGAGTAGCAGAGACAATTTTTGAAGATGAAGATGAAGTTGATGATAACAATCTCTCTCTTTTCCTTTATCTAATGTAATTTTAATATAATATAAATTTAGCAAAGTATTGACTTTTGGTTTTATAAATCACGAAAAAGAGGAGCAAGAATTGAAGCCGATACATGTAACAGACAACAGAACAATCAACAGCGGCAGTAACAACAAACTTGCGCAGGGCAGCAGCCAGCCTCAGCGTCGACAACACCAGCGACGCATCACTAGCAACACCGCACAGAACAAAGTAGAGGAGAGCTTATGTGAGGCAACAACAACTTAGAGACCACAACAAAAAGACATTGTAGAGTTTCTAAAACCTTTGAAAGGTAGTAATGGAGTTTTGGGTGAGCAAAGATTTAATCTTCGATGGGTGATTCTTGAATTCAAAAGAGAAAAACGTTAACACCATCATTTGCTCAAAAAAAGGAAATGAGGGGAACAGGGGAGATGAAGACGAGTAGAAGAGGAGGAAGATTTGGAGTTCTTTTTGGGCCACTATACCGTTTTATTTTAATATCGAATTACAAAATTTAGAAGTATATACCATTATATTCGTATCTTATGTATATTTATTTTTTAAATTAGTGTAGCTGACATTAGAATTATATATAATCTATAATTAAGGCTCATAATTATGGTGAAATGCTTTATTGCCATTTTGAAAAAATTGATGAAAAAATTAGGGATGAAAATTAACTTTCATTTAGGGATAAAATTAGATGAGTAACGAATGGTGTAGGCTAAAAGAATCAAATAACCTAGATAATTTCTTTTTTAAAAAAAAAATTGCCAATCAACTTTAAAGAAAAACTAATAAACCAAAAGTAATTATGCTCGAGGTAAATATCCTTACATAATTTAGCCACATATCAAATTGCAAATAAAATATATGCACATATGATTAATAAATTGCAACCTAAAGAAGAGAATAACGTTAGAAGTTAGGTTCTTAACATCAATAATCTAATATTTAACGACCTCTTGAATTAAGAATCAAATGGGCTAGAAAAAAGTTTTCGTAAATGGGATTTTGTAAAACTATTTTTAAAGAAGATTGACGAAAGTGGTTTAGTAAAACTATTTTTAAAAAATATATTCGAAAGTGGGCTTAGAAAGCGGGCTAAAAATAAAAGTTAGACATGAAATAGTTAATTTTAGGCTTATTTTTATTTTTTTATTAGGACCAATTAGACGGAGTTATTAGTACCGTCATCATTGGGAAATAAAATGGGGAAACTCAGACATATGTCTATAAAAGATACTTTAAAATTTAATGGTAAATTGTAAAACTCATCAAATAGTCAGGGATCAAATGGGGAACATATGATGATTTGGACACCGCTTATGCATGTTCATAAACTGGTAATTTTCGCCGAATTTTTCCATCAATTAGTAGAAAACCAATTACAATTCAAAAAGGAGAAAGATACTTTGAAATTGTATGAGTAATAATGTAGCCTTCAAACTTAAGAGAACATGCAAACTAAACTAAATCACGCCATGTATGTGAATGGTTGAGACTTAATGCATGTACGAATTGTTTAACCTAAAATTAATTTTAATGTCATCATTTGAATAGAACAATAAACAAGGATGAAGCTTTATCTTTTTGTTGTGGAAGCTCAATGTTTTTGTAATTTATGTAAAAAAAATAAGTAGTAATTAATTGTAGATGAAATGGCATGGAGTATAGAGGAGGGTAATTAGTTAGTAACCTAATAAATTTTCGGCGGAATCTTGCATTCATTAGAAGAAAATCAATTACAACTCAAGAAAGTGAAGGATACTTTGAAATTTCCTTTGAAATTATATGAGTAATAATGGATAACCTTCGAATTTGAGAGAACAATCAAATAAAACTAAATCAATTAAGTATCTTTCTATATTGCTGTCCGTGAGAAAGCAGATAAGTAGTGGTGGCCTGGTGGGTGGTGACCAAAAGGTGGCATGGTGTCATTCGTGCAGTGGTGGTGATAGCAAGAGGGGGTAACCGGGACTGTGGAAGCGAGAGAAAAAGTGTAGTTGCATGGCTAAGTACCAGTGGCGGTGCATACTGTAATTTTATGTTAGCCTCTAAAGGAAGCAGTAGGCAGAACGAAGTATTTTTCAATCAACTTTTATTTTTAAGAAATGGTGCGTCACGTAACCATCATGAGTCAGTTTTTAAATATTCGCAATACACAGCAATAAAACTCTAAATTACAAGTTAATTAATATTCACATCATGATTTTAGGAGAAGCATTTTAGAATCTTACATTTATAAAATAAAATATCCCACGTCCAATATGCACGAATCATAAAGCCTATTGTTAGATTCACATATAAGAAAAAGTTTAAAATGAAATTTATCAATTTTTTCCTTTGTTATATTATGCAGTTAAAAAATATGCAAATATCAATATTTTCATAATAAATGAAGATACAAATGGAAGTATAACACTAAATACTAAAGAAAAAATTCAAATTCATATGCGATAACATAAAAATAAAAAAGCGTTATTATTAATTTTATATTGTAAATGGTAACACAAGCCTGTTGTTCCCAAAGGTAGCAGGCAAGATATTGTCCTTTCAGCAATCAATTGTTCTTATTTATGGGACTTTTGTCGTGTGCTTAGATTGACGCAAAACATGCGTCTCAAAATAGGATCTGGTAAGTCAAATCTGGAAGAAATTAGGGAGTTCTCTGAGTGGATTTTGAACATTGGAGATGGCAAAGTTGGTGAACCAAATGATGGTGAAGCCAATATAGAAATTCCTCATGAAGCATTGATATATGGAGGAGATTACCCTATTTCTGCAATAGTCGATAGCACATATCCTAATCTAGAAGATAACATATGGGAAGCAAGTTATTTTCAAGAAATAGCTATTCTTGCTCCAACTAATGAAATTGCTGACATGGTTAATGATCGTGTTTTATCACGCTTACCAGGTGAAGAAAGAACGTACTTGAGTTCAGATGCAATTTCAATGGAGGAAGGGAATTTCGGAATACACGAGATGTACTCTACTGAATTTTTGAATACAATCAAGTGCGGGGGTTTGCCAAATCATAATATAACCTTGAAGGTAGGGGCACCGGTGATGCTATTACGGAATATTGGTCATACTTCTGGGCTTTGCAATGATACTAGGTTAGTAGTTAAGCACCTTGGCAATCGAATTATCGAGGCAGTTGTTGTATCTGGTAGTAATGTTGGTGATAAAGTTTTTATGCCGCGGATGACACTTACCCCATCAGATACAACAAAGTTCCCCGTAAATGACAATTCCCATTGGTTGTTTGTTTTGCAATGACAATCAACAAAGCCAAGGACAATCCTTAGCGCACATTGGCTTATATCTCCCCCGGCCAGTGTTCAGCCATGGACAATTGTATGTGGCTAGCTATTTCAAGAGTTACAAGCAAAAAGGGTTTGAAAATCTTGATCTGTGATAAAGATCATGGCAACTTATGCGTTACAACCAATGTGGTCTATAAGGAAATTTTTCAAAATGTTTGAATTATGCAAAGAAGTGTAATTGACACTATTTTTATGTTTCAATAAAGATAAAGTGTAACTGTTTGTTCATTTAATAATGTGGTGTATTCAATTTGATTTTAAGTTTCATTTTAATACTCTCATTAAACAAAAATGTTGCTGTCATTACTTACATGTCTCTTTTCGTCTAATAAATAATTTATAATATGACATAAAAGTATGGCATCCCGTGCATTTTTGCACGGTCAAAAACTAGTTGTATACTATACATCAACGTTTTGGATCTATATACATTAAACTAGCATATGTAGAAATATTATTTAAAAAAAAAGAATATCCAAGAAAAAAGTTAAAGGGCTCAAGACAAACTGAACTACTAAAAAGTATTAAATGTAGCATTTTGATTATTTATTTTTTAGAAACATGCTCTAAAATTGATTAATTGGTTACATAGATTAGTCATATATGATTTGTATATCAACAATTATTCTATGGACACTATGTACAACATAATTAGTCATATATTATTTGTATCTATCATAATTAGTCAAGTTCTTATTGATTCTCATATATATGCTTTTTTTGAATGGACGGAAATTATAGAGTGATGCATATATTTTTATCATGTATATGATGCATATGTTTTTCTCATTCTTATTTTTATCAGGTTTATATGGCATATTGTTAATAAAGATTAACCATTAATTTATGTCTTAGAAAACTATACATCAACATTTATAATTCTGTATATATATCTATCCATCATATTTCTAAGTATTAGTTGAAGAACTATGATCATTTTAGTATCCATCAAAAAGCATAGGGTTCTGAAATAAACTAAACTAATATATTTAGAATCATTAGTTCGTAGGGTTCTGAAAGAAACTATGCTACCATTTTGATTATTTATACGCCCCTTAGTTTATAGGGTGAAAGTATGATCATTAATATTTTGATTATTTATATCTAAAATAACATCCCTATAAAATTATAATCCTATATGCATATTATATATTTCGCAAACGTTTACATAGATAAATCATAAGTAAGTGTTGTGTTATAAACACTATAAGTCTTACCAAACAGTTTATTTTTAAATTCGTTCTCCCAAGTTAGGTTATATTATACTAGTCTTATATGCACGCGATGCGTGCGAAATTATTTTTGGAATTAAATTAGTTGCGTAATTACATCTAGTGAATTTATCTTCTAATTTATTTAACATTGATTAATTATCCTGATAGTTTAACATATTTTTACGTACTTATAACTACTTTTTTAAAATAGTTGATATCGTTGTTGTATGGGTTCGTATGGAAATTTGACGTCTTATGACTCGATTCCAAAAGTTTAAGTTATCATATTTACAAATGATTAATATAAGTAATAGTTTACTTTATTGTAAGGTTATTGTATGGGTTCTTATAAGGTTTATTATTATGTTACACTTTTTATATCATGTAATAGAGATTCATTGTCATAATAACATTGAGAAATAACTTGAGATAATTAATAGGGAGCTCAATTTTTCAATAAATTAAAGTAATGTCTCTATCATACATGACAACTTTGTACATATAAAATTGAATGTGAAAAATATGCATATAAGAGCCAAATACGAAGCTGAATTTAAGCACATTATCTCATAAAGTAAATTATGACATCAAACGTTTATAGTATAACACCAAATTAAAGTAGAATAAATAAGTATATAATATAGTATCATTAAAAAAAAGAGTAGCAAATAATATTAAAAAATCGCTTATAAGGTACTCTAAACAGTATTACTACATGAAAACTTTGATATTGTTTTGGGATATTATAAGGTTCAACTTTAAACAATATAATTAAGCTGTATTTTGTTTGAGATTATAAGGTACTCAAATATCTCTCTTTTCATAATGTTCAGCCCACCTTCATTATAAGCTACTCATATCTTTGCATAAAAAAAAAAAAGCTACTCAAATCTCTCTCTTTCATCTTCTTTGGCCCCCTAACACTCTCTCTCTCTACCTCGGCCTTACTCGTGAAATCCACCACCAGTCGACACCTTCGCTTCTCTTTTCATATCTTTCTTCTTTCTCTGTCTCTTCCTCCCGGCGTCCCTCTATGTCTTTTTTTATCTATCTTTGGTCCTTTCTCTCTCTATAAACGGAAAGTTTAATACATTGGTGATAGATGAAGAAATTTGAACTTTATAATTGGAGCATTTTGGGTCAATTAAATCACTGAGAGATTGAAGGTGGAGTTAGTAAAAATTGGAGAAGAAAAGACAAATGCAATTGATGAGGTGAGTTTGGCAATATTTCCATTCTTTATTGCATGCGAGAAAATCTGAATCTTCTATATATTGAAGATTTTAAGTGTTTTGGGATTATTATTCATGAAAAGATTGTTTTTAAAAAAAGAACACTCTGTATAAGTATTTTTTGTGTTTAACAAATGGGATGTTGCTACTGTTTAAAGTGCAGGATGTAGCAAAAAGTAGGTCAAATAAGATATGTACCGCGAACAAATCTTGCGAGAATTAGAACGAATTTCAGTTATTGTTTTCAAAATCTTCAAATATTCACAATTCTTGGATAAAGGTGTATTATTATTCATTGAGAAGATTGATTCATAATTCTTGTTTAAAGGTGTATTGGATTTTATTTTGTTTTCTTAAATGGTTTTTCTTTTTAAAAAAATTGGGTTTTCATCCAATTGTGTGGGCTTTCCATGGATCAACTATATGAAAACATTGAATTTCAAAAAAAATTCATTTAATTAGAAATAAATTTTGATTTAACTGATAACCGAAAACCAATTAAGTTGTTATGAAATGTGAATCAATGAGAAAATCATCCTCATAAGTCATTCTCAATCAATTGAATTTTTTCAGCAGATTCAAAGTTTTTCTTGTTTGATTTTCTAGAAAATGAGAATTCTAATGAAAATGCAACTTAGAGAAGAAGTGTATTTTCAGAAAATAACTTTTTTGTTGAATAAAAATGTGATGGATGAAGTATTAGTAATAAAATAAATAAATTTTGAATTGGAGGAGGTTTAATTCTGAGATTCATGACAGTTGTTGTTTGTGAATTGTGAGGAAAGTGAACTAATATGTGATAAAACAGATTTTCTAACAAGTGTCTAACCTTGTGAATTTCTATAGTCTGAGATGCTTGAAATGATTTTTGGTTCGCAATTGGATAAGTAGTAAGAAAACAATTTGCAATTAGACACCAACCTTCTAACTGGTTTCTGATTGAGTTGCAAGTGTCTCTTATACGCTGCTATTTGCTTGAGGATTTATGCACGCTTACACTGACTAACCTGAATAAAAATCACACATAAACCGCTATCAATTCATGTGATTTGTTTGTTGTAAACTATTTTAGTATTGTGTGAGAGAATTTAGAAATACCTTTTAATTGAATGATGTATCTAATCATCTTTTTGCGTCCTTTGGCTTGTGAAAAAAACCCTGTATAAATTTAACACCAAAAAAAAGCATGACGTTCTATGTATATTTTGATCAAATCACTTTTTTTATGTTTTAATTATATGATCTTGGATAAATGATGGTATTCGACTATGCTGAAGGTGGTTTGGTGTGTTTTTCAGATTATTGAAGGGGAGAAGTTGTGGTGATTGCAAGGAAAAGCAGAGAAAATGAAGAAGTAGAACTGCCGTTGTGCAGTTAGTGTTTTAGCAATATAATTAGGAATTGCTTTGGTGGTTAAAGTTTGCGGTGAATGCCTTAGTATTTTTCCACGTTGGTTTATGTTCTGGTCTATGTGTAGTTGGTTTTTTTGTTTTTGGTTTTTGAATAAATTAGTTAGTTTTCCTTTATGTGTGTTTTTTTTTTCCTTAAGATGATTTGTTGTAATTTGGTTAATACAGTGAGGGTAAAATAGGAGTTTTAATATTTCGGTGTCCTACCCCTCTTCCCATATAGAATAGAGATACTATATCATAATTTATCTTATATAAATATATATAAATTTGAGATAAACTTTATTTCCTCAAATCTTGCTATCTTATTTACCCTGATTTCTTCCTAAACAATTGGGAAAATTTCATGCAATGACTAAAAGTTCGAAGGAGAATTCTAAATCAAATGTAAAAGAAAAATCCTATGATTTTGGTGTGATCTGCTAGAAATATTAGAAGACAAGTACATATCTAAGCCCAGAAAGTGAGGGAAAAGTGTATGAGATAATCAAGGAAAAAGAGAAGCAAGTGAGAGTAAAATTTTGTCCCTAAGTTCTTTTGCTTTTTTTTTTGTGAATGAATGTTTTTGAGTTTGAACTAGTTAAAAGCCCATGAATTTTGTGATCTACTCCATTTTTAGTTATCTTATGTTCATGTATTGTGCTCCAATTATTATCATTATCATTATTATTGCTACTATGCCAATTACCAAAATAACCAAATAGTTTCATCGTTAATTAGCTTTGCTTCTTATAGTCTTGAGGTGTTATGGAGCAAGGACAATCTTTAAGGGATGATACTAATGGTCCTACTCGATGTGAGGAAACAAAAGTGGCTAGAGAGAAAAGGAAACCTATTCTTTTTACAAGCGAAACAAGAATCAAGTTTACCAAAAAGATATACTCCCTTTGTTTTTTTTCTTTCTCACTTGGAATCTTGACACTATTCATACTAGCTTTTTATGCACGCGATGCGTGCGACGATATTTTAGGCGTAACTGTTACTCTAGTAAAACAAACCAAAAACGAAAGTTCGTATCTAATTTCACCTCCATTTTGTGAATAAGAAAGATTGAAATATTACAAATAGTATTTAAAACCACTTCATTATTTTATGTAATATTGTTGTTTAACTTATAATAACTAACTGAGTAACTGATTAACATTAGTTATTTGTTAATAGTAAAAAAAAGATTGTAGGCTAAAGCCACATGTATGCCAGTAACAAACCCACATAATTTTTCCCACCTACCCATATGACTATCAATCCCACCTACCCCGTATAACTATCCACCCCACATACCCATATGATGAATCTCACGTATTTTTATCATCTAATCCTCCATATTTTAATCTTCCCACCTACAACCATACATCTCTCCTTCCCTCAAAAAATAAGAACGACTCATCTCCTTATTCTCACTATCTTTCCTATTCACTCAAAAAGATTGAGATTTAATCAGATCTCTTGATTTTTTGCACTGCAAACACCACATTAATAAGCTCATCCTAGTGTCAAAATTAACCTCATCAAGGCTCCATTGATTTTTGGGTAATTTTGGTCTTTGTTCTTGTGGGTCTTCTTGGGTTTTCATTTCGATCTGGGTGGTAATGTTGAAGAACGTTCGTCGGAATGGGGTTTAAATTGGGGTTTACCTGGTTGACGAATTCAATAGAGGGCCTCAAATTTGAAGGTAATTCCTTACGTTTTATGTTCCCGATTTCGTCCCAAAAAATTCAATTGTCAACTATATTTCTCAAATATCCGGTTACATTATGTTTGAACTTTTATTTGTGAAGATGTTTTTTTTAAAAATTCGTGGTGAAGTTCGAATTTGGAATTTGCAAAAATCCAGTTACAATCCCAGTCGGTTCTTGTATCATCCCCTTATTCTTTTTCTTTCCCTTTGTTTTTTTCAAGACTTCTTCTACTTCTTTGGCAAATTTTGTATGCAAAGTAATTAAATCAAATTTGAGCATAATTTATTGCGTAAAAGACCTTTTGCTTCTGGATTTTTATTTATTCATAAGAAATATCGTTTTGTACTAATGGTTTATAAGATTACATTTATATTTCGAAAACCTACTATCGAAAAGTTATTTTTATACACTTCTTTTTAATTATGAAATACTATTCTTTCAAAATCCATATCCGGTTTTTATATTTCATTCCACGGACTACTAAAAGAAAATCAATTGTTTTCATCGGTTTTCAATTTCACTATTTGTTTTGGCAAATTAATGTAATTTCTTTTTAGATTGATTTTTGTGTCATTGTTATTGTATTCGAAATTGATTTATATTTTATAATGCCTTTTCTTTGTTACAAACATGTACTGATTTTTTAATAATTATTTCAAAATTCATACCATACAATACAAACTTAAATTATTTATGTATCATTTTTATTGTATTTTTTTTTTCTAAAACATGTAATTATCATTACTACAATTGAACATGCATTCGAACATAAGAGTTAGTTTTTTTTTCAACTAATATGAAATAACTTGCAAGATTAAAAGGAATTATGCACCTTTTTTAGAAGTTTGCAAATCGCCAATGGACAAATGTGTGATCTCCCCGTTGAAATCGTATGTTTTTCTTTATTTGTAATTTGTATTAACGTTGTAGTGTATTGATAATTTTTTGAGTATGTAATTGTAAATGGTTTTTGAGAACGGAGTATGTAATTACTAATGAGTTATAGTTTGTAATTGAATCTTTTAGTTTTTGTAAAGTTTCCTCATTCGAGTGATTGATTGTTATAATTGTATTTTCGTCGTTTTTTTCAAACCCCAATTTGTTTGTAATTAGTTTTGTAATTTAGAAAGGGAAGGGGGTAAAATAGTCTCTTCAAAGAGGGACACCATAGCTCCCCCCTTCCCTTATATAATAGAGATTAATAAAGTGGAAGAGTTTGATTTATATAATAGAGATTACCGAATAATAATCAACATTTAGGTTTTAAAATATTATCATTATAATTGTTAATATGAAATTCAAGTTTTTATTTTTTGTACGGATTATTTCAATCAAGTTATATTGTTAATTCTATTTTTGATCAAATTTTTTCACATATATTTAAAAAGAGAAAATCATTCTATTTAATTTAATATTTAATTGAAATTTGAAATTCAATTCAATTATTAACTTGTTCAATATATATGGCAAGTAGGAAGAAGAAAAGACTATTTAATATATATGGCAATTTAAATCATTAAGGGTATGTTAGACTTTTTGTGAGGGGACACCATCTTCCTCCCCCCTTCACTTATATAATAGAGATTTAGAGATAATCTTCTCAATTTTTTGTAATTTATGAGAAAAAAAATATAGTCATGTGGGGTCTTGTTTGATTCGTCTCAATTAGTACATTATTAATATTCAATTGTTATAATTTTTACTAATATATAATAAAAAATATTTAAGTTCAAAAAGGTGCATTGGGAGACGCACACAGGAAAATGAAAATGATAAAAAATAGAGGGAGTACTTTAAAACTAATGAGTTATTTTTTCAAATTTATTCTTTTCATATTATTCCAATTTTTTGTTACTGTGATGGTTTTGTAAATTTATATGAGATCCACAATTTCACAAAAAAATTGGTCTGTAGTTATTGGTGTTATGCGCTAACAATTTTCGTAATTTTCTGCATAAACATACATCAAGATCGAATTTGTTCCTCGACTTGGGAGAATAACATTAACACTAAAAAATAACCCTTTATGTGGTATCTCCAAAGGTATATCCTATTGATAGTTTTATTTATACAATGTTTAATCTGCATATGATAAAATGACATGCGGTGCATATTCAATTGGATATTATTTAGGTTATTAGGAATGATTCATTTCTAAATTTTGATATGATTATCTTTTACATAGTTGGGTTATCTTAACTACAAGATAACAAATTAATCATTTTTTTAATGATGTGACTGATATTAATCCATTGACATTATCATAAATAAATATTACTAATTTTAAATTATATGGGTTAGATATTAAGTTGTAATTATTAAACTTATGTCTTACAACTGTCCTTCTTATCTAGCATTTACTGAGGGATGGTTGAGTAATTTTGTAACCAATTTTTTTAGATGACAAATTTTGAGTAGATCCCTATCACCACATATAAGATGGATCCCTATGAAATATTAGGTTCTTCGATTCTAATACTAATATTCTCTTACAAGGCTTATGTTAGTATATTACCTCACTAATATAGTCCCCTTATAGCTCTTTATTAGCAGTATATAATTCATAGTCCATTATAGCACTCCATTTAGTGCTATAACAGTTTTATAATAAATATGTACTCTAGAATTTCGAGATGACTTTGTGAAAAGGCAAAATAGGCCATTAAAACAAACTTCATTTTTTAATTTACGAGAAATAAAAATATACCTATATATATTGTGATTCTATAATGCAAAAACATTATCTTTTAAATTAAACTTCTACAAAAAGAGAATTTTTTTTCAAGTCGAAGAATAAAATTGGCTTAAATAAATGGAAAAGTGTAATTTGCACATTATATGTACTTCCTCCGTTTCAATTTAGTTGTGACACTTTTTAAATCACGGACTCCTAGGCAATTTTTAGAGAGGAGAGAGATAGAGACATAAAACAAAAGGGTCCCATATGATAGGAGAGAGATAGAGAGAAGTTATTACCCAAAATGAAAGTGTAACAACTAATTTGAAACTTCCTAAAATGGAAAGTGTCACACAACTAAATTGGAACGGAGGAAGTATATCTTTTTAGGGACAAAGTATAGTTAAATATATAACAATGATAGAATCTGGAAAAATTATCTTTAACCTTTTACAAAAGAAAACATTTTAAAATGTTATAGAATGTAATTGGACTTTTCCAAATGAGAGATGGCCATGAAATTTGTTGGGTAAGATCTAATATGAAGACGGAGGAAACAAATGGGAAAGTGTTGGTATATATAAAGTAGAATGTTTTTACGGGGATACAAGCTAAGTATTCTTTCCAGGCTAACATGCTTATCTCTTAGATTAAGATCCAAGAAAATTGATATCTCAAATGGGAGTGTCAATCTGATAAATGATAGAGTGAATATAAGAGGACTGGAAATAGGAAAGATTGGTTTTTTTTTTTAACACCCAAAAAGAGAGAATTTTATAAAAATGTTATAAGAAACTATCTTTTAAAGCAAAAACGTTACATTGCAAAATCAACCTCTAAAAAAAAACTTTGATTTATTAAAAGACAAATTAGACTAAGATTACAACTTCAAAAAGCTAGCTATGAACTAATAGCCTCATAATATTAAGAAAATGTAATACCTAATAAAACTCTATGTTACTCATGATTTATTTTCTATTTTTTTTTTCATATATAATGCAAAGGTATTATTTTTCCTTCATTTTTACACGTTTGTACCAATGTCAAAGTTTTACTAGATGTCTGAAATTATGATTATAGTATTCTGCAAAGAAGTTAAAGCTTAAGATATTAATAAAAAAATTAGATCAAATAGTAAAACATTGAGGAAAAGGTGAGAAAAGAGAGAGACTTCTTAAACATGGGTTCGAAGTGGGACATACATATAGAATCTAATTTTTTAATAATAAAGGGTTGAAAGACAAATGAGTCTCATGACTTGAATTTATTATAAACAATTGGGTGAAAGAGAAACTGTAGATTGCAGGAAAAAAAATTACAAAATCAATAGCAAAAAAATCCAATTTGAAAGAAAAAAGGTACATGTAGATTTGCACGTCGCAGTAAAGCAAACAAATAAAGGTGGCTTGGAGAATTAATGGTAGTGGCCTACGGATGCCCTGATTTGGAGCAATTATTGAACTCCTGTGTGGAAGGACTAAGTTTCCATCTACCAAGAGATCAACTGTTTTGTTTAATGACCATGTTGATGTAGAATCTGCACTAAAGAGACCTCATATCGATAATACAAAATTATATCTTGGATGGAATGTAAGGAAAAATATGCAGAAGCTAGAGAGCTTAGTTATGTGGGGTTTCCTACAAAATTTGTCTGGAAGCAAGATCAGAGAGAGTGGACACCAAGAAGTAAAGGTTTCATAATAGGACGGATCTACCACGTCACACCAGGATCAGGAGAAAAGTTCTATCTTAGAACTTTGCTCAATTTTGTAAAGGGCATGACATGCTACGAAGATATTAGAATAGTTGATGGTGTAGTGTATCCTACATTCAAGGAAGCTTGCTATGTAAGGGGGTTACTAGCTGATGATAAGGAATATGTTGACGCAATAACGAAAGCAAGTTTTAGAGAATCAGGGCACTACCTAATACATTTGTTATTCATGTTACTGTTATTTGGGAGTTTGTCGAAGCCGGAAGAAATTTGGCAAAAGACCCACCAGTTACTATATGATGACATTATGTACAAACTGCGTGCTATTCAAAAAAAACAAAGGTAAACAACTATGAGAACATTGTTAAATAAGTAATAAGATATTTTTAAACAATGTACATACTAAATATAGATTATTGCCTCCTTGGAATTTATGTTTTCACAGATCTTCAGCTAACTGACGATCAAATTGAAGCTTTTGCATTGGCTGACACTGAAACCATGCTCCAAGTTAATGATAGTAGCTTGCGTAGAATTATTGAAATGCCTTTTCCAGAGGAGTTAATTATGTTTAAAGGACAAAACAATCTCATAGCAGATGAGCTTTCATATGACATAGAGAAAATGACCTTGGAACACGACAAATTGTATAAAGATTTAACTGATGAGCAGTTGAGGATTTATCGAGAAGTCATGGATGTTGTGTCGAGTCAAGAAGGAGGCGTCTTTTTTTGGTTTACTGCTACTGAGGGACCGATAAAACATATGTCTGGAAGACGTTATGTGCTGCAATAAGGAAAATGGGTGAAATCGTATTGCCGGTAGCTTCGAGTGGAATTGCTTCTCTCCTCCTTCCACAAGGAATAACAACTCATTCGAGATTTGGTATCCCATTAAATGTAACTGAGAATTCAACATGCGCTGGCATTCGCCTAGGGTCGAATTTGGCTGCCCTTCTTATTAGGATTAAACTTATCATTTGGGATGAAGAGCCTGTAACACCCCAGAATTTCAAAGCGGAAAAAAAGAAAGAAATAATAATAGTATTATAGGACGATGGCGGAAATATCGTCTTCTGGGAATGCCACTTCTAATACAAAGGTATTTAAATAACTATGTTAAGAGACCAAATTAAATAAATAATAACAATAAATAACTACTCCATCCGTCCCAGAAAGATCTGAACACTTGTTGGGACACGTAGTTTAAGGTGATAAGTTGTATTGTGGTTATCAAATATTATTTTATTTAAAAAGTAGATGTGATAGGAGTTGGTGGGGTATTTTATATTAGAGGAGAGAGAAAGTAGGGTAACTTTTTATTGATAAAAGGTAGAGTTTGGGTCAAAGATGTGTAAAAGAAATAATATATTAATAGTGGGACCATGCCAAAAATGGAAGTGTTCAAACTAATTTGGGACAAACATAAAGGAAAGTGTTCAGACTATTCTGGGACGGAGGGAGTAATTCAGAATATTCCGAATGAGAAAAGTCTAACTAGCAGTCTAGGCCTAAAAACAACTATCATTTCATTCTCGCATCTCAACTCGAGCCCAAAACCAAAGAAGATTCCCATCAACAAAGCCTGCAAAATATACAACAAACATCCACAATCAGTGGGGGTAACTAGCAGTTCTCCCAGAACAAAAGAAATCAAAGCATGATTCAGACATAGATTAGTAAGAAAAGAAAGAATAAAGTCAAGTCAACTACAATATGCATCCACTTCCATATAACTCACAAATAACGCAAATGAATAATAAATAGCAAGTGAATTGGATAAAAATAAATAAATCATCTCAAGAGTACTTTTATAAAAATAAAAGTATAGGTAAAACAAGTGATTGAGTCATAAACCGCACGCTAGTGAATCGCAATTCACTTCCTAAGGTTTGTCAGATCGCAATCTCCAGGTCAGTCTATGGGCTTACGTTCCCCACTGCCTATGTCTAAGAATGGCCAAACTCCCTATGCAGGGTAGAACACGCAGAACTCCCTGACCTCTCGGACGACAACAATTAACCCAGGCTTACCCCTAGTTCGCAAACCAGGTGGTTGGCATGTTCTTCACCGGGGACTACATCTATCCCACCGGATGTTCTTATCTCAAAAATAAAATCATAATTCATAAATATCATCAAAGTATCATTCAGCTCAAAAATATTCGTCAAAAGGGATGCCACCCGGCCTTATACCCATAATTCATCAAAAGTAATTCTTCAAAAATATCCTCAAAGTAGTAACTTACAAACTTACAACAAATTATCTCCAACCACAATACTTTGAACATCACTAAGCATCAACAATGATATTAAACTAGTTTTTACAGCACTAACAGTTCAATCAAAAAAATGCATCACCAATTAACTCCAAGGCTTATTAAATAAATGAATAGTACACAATTAATCACTTTTACGTAAATCAAACATAAACATAATGATACCCAATAATACTTACAGCAACCTACTAAACACCAGCATCCAAGAACATACAAGATCACAAATTATTTCTGATTAAAAAGCTCTTAAATAATTTAAAAGAATATCCTCAAATTCACAACAAAAACACAATGATAATTATTAAACTAATAAGTACGATCAGTAAAATAACACAAAAATTATCTTACGACCATTATGGCCCCACTGACATGGTACAAATTTTATTTATAATTTTCGGACTCTATAAGTATTTTTAAACATTAATTTACAGAATACTCAATAAAGCCAATATAATAATTAAAAATAGAAATAAACGCCCAAAAATTACCAAAATTTCACATAAACTCACATTAATACATAATATGCAAATAAAAGAAATTTTTCGGCCTCCATAAATAATTTTCACTATTTATATACTGACATACACGAAAATGTAAAAACAGATAAACCAATTAAATAAACTTGTAAATAGTAGACAAAAATTATTCCAAGGCATGAAATACATATAAAACATATAACATGCTTCACTAAAAATAATTTCAGCAATTATAACATTCGTTCACTATTTATTTTGCAAATAAGCCATAAACGCATAAATTACCAAATAAATCAAGTAAATAGTAAAAATCAAACGAAAATTATTTTGCTGCACATAATATTAACACAGCATACATCAAGAACATTCACGTATAATTTCATCAATAATTTCATACAAAAAGTATTTTAAACAATTTCCTTGCGTAATAATCTAATACCGAAAAATACTCTAATCTCTATCGTTCTAAGATAACTACTAGTTACCTGGAACGTCGGGAGGAGAACTGAGTCTAAAGACATAGTTAAGAGTTACGCATACAATCCAATTCCTCTTCTAACCCCGAAGCACAACAAATGATAATTTGTAGCAACAAGTCACTAGGCGTTTTCTTCTTGAACATTGAAAAATCTAATTTCGTACTGCTCTGTTCCGACCAAGATTCCCGGTGATTGAAATATAGGATTCACAATCGCTCCGGTCAAAGTGAAGATCAAGATGGTATAAACGTGCTGTTCAAATTTGAGAAAGATCTAACGGTTAGATCTCCGGATATAGTTAATTTCGTGAAGGTGTGACAGGGAACAAAAACCGGATGACTCGTCTGATTGAAACGAAAACTGCAGTCGCGTCTTTCCCTTTCTTCAAAAAAAAATTGTACCATGATCAAGATCTTTCAAGTAGATAGATTTTGACTACCCACTCATTCAATTCGGATAAGAAACGAAGGAGATATGATGCAAACAAAATAGGTGTGCAAAAGTGGACGAAAATACGAGAAGAGAGAAGAACTCTTTCTCTTCCTCTCTAAGGGTTGGGCGAAAATGGGGGTTAGAATGCTGCAAAAACCTGATTAATAACCTCATTAAGCAATGGTTTGAAGGGTGATTATAAAGGTGGGTTAATGGGGAATTAAATAGGGGGTTACAAGAGATCCAAAGGTTAACTTAATGAGCACCAAAACTCTTCATCCTCCACACCATAATTGCTGATTTTCGGCCAGTATGACACGCCACATGCGATGCAACATTTCATCATCCCAAGTCGGTCCATCAACGTTACAAAAACGTTACGCGACAACACCGCATCCTAAACGCCTAAATAAATAACGAAACTAATGTAACCTTTAAAATAAATAACTAACAACTTAAAATAAATATATATAAATATATCACAACATATAAAAATATATACACATTTTCACAACACGTTCCAAAATAATTTAAATAATAAATTATTTATTTTTACGAAAAAATATCATTTTAATGTAAACAAACACAAAAAATAAAGGGTGAAAATTACGGGGTGTTACAGAGCCCATGATGCATATGTTTTGTTTTGAAGCACTTGAAGTTTGAAGGACATCATGAAATCGGTTGATAAGGCTAACTTGCATCGACCTTTCGGTCATTCGGTGGCAAAGTCCTGGTATTCGGTGGTGATCTCAGACAGATATTACTAGTTGTACCGAAGGGAACAAGGCAAGATATCGTGTTTGCAACCATTAATTCCTCTTATTTGTGGGATTCTGTAAGGTCCTAAGACTTTCTCTCAATATGAGACTACAAGCAGGTTCTTCGAAATCAGCTGTTGATAAATTACGGGAATTCTCCAATTGGATACTAAGCATAGGAGACTGAAAAGTTGGGGGTCCTAATGATGGCTAAGCCGTAATTGAGGTTGCAAAAGATATCCTTATAGATCATGGGTCAGATCCAATTTCAGTAATTGTTTATAGCACGTACCCAGACCTATAGGATCATATTTCGCAAGCTGAATGCTTCCATGAAAGAGCTATTTTGGCGCTAACAAATGAGATAGTGGAGATAGTCAATGATCATGTTTTATCTACCATTCCTAGAGAAGAGAAAGTTTATTTGAGTTCGGATGCTATAAGCACAGAAGAAGGTAATTTTGGAGTACATGAAATATACTCCAATGAATTCCTCAATACAATAAGATGTTCAGGGATCCCGAATCATAGCATACGATTAAAGGTCGGTGCGCTAGTCATGCTTCTAAGGAATATTGACCAAACATCTGGATTATGTAATGACATGAGGTTAGTCGTCAATCATTTAGGCAATCGTGTTATTGAAGCTACTGTTATTTCCGGAAACAATGTCGAAGAAAAAGTATTTATCCCAAGAATGACACTGACCCCGTCTAACTCCACCAAATTTTCTATCAGATTTCAGAGACGGCAATTTCCTTTAATGGTTGTTTTTGCTATGACTATAAACAAAAGTCAAGGACAATCTCTGTCTCATGTAGGTATGTATCTCCCGAGACCTGTTTTCAGCCATAGACAATTTTATGTTGTCGTTTCCAGATCCTCCCGTTTGATAAAGAACACGCTGTCTTACAAGTGCAACAAATGTAGTTTACAAGGAAGTGTTTGCAAACATATTAATTTATTTAGAAATTTCATTTGTAATTTGTGTTCTTCACCACTCTTACATTATCATTTTATGAGTTTGTGTTATTTGTTTCATTGTTATTATGTGACTTCTTTTAAATATGTTATAAAGAAAACCATACTCCCGTGCATTATGCATGGGTCCTAAAACTAGTGATTATCTATACAAATATTTAAAGGTGTTCCTATTAAAGGAACGGTGCCACGTGACACTCTTCTCAAGCTTCCAATACACATGCTGATAATTTCATTTAAAAATATTCACAATGTGTAGTTACTAGGATTCGAACACATGACCCTTGAAATGAAATGTGAGAGTTTAACCACTAATCCACTACAATTTCAAAGCTTAATGTTTCAAAGTAAAACATAATAATGTCTCATAATTATATGTAATTATAAAGACATAGACAAGCTTTTTGATCTATATCACTTTTATTAAGTAATACCATTCTTTTACCCCGATTCCATTAAAATTGTTATTTTTATCCTCAATTCCTTGGATTTTTTAAAATAACTTATCATGCCATAACGTTCATTTTTCAATTTCGCACTAAACATAATATTACGAAAAGCTAATAAAATCAATTATGAAATTTATGAATAATAATATATTTGATAATTGTAACTGACCTGGGGTATCGCCCGGACCAAAATACAAATTATTATTGAAAAATGTTGTGAGAACTTTATCAAAATGTTTTACATGGTTCTTGATTTTAAATTTTTCAGGAGGAGGAATATTTGGCAAATGAAGGAATTCTACACCTGATATGTGGGGGCAGTGATGTTTGGATGAAAGGTGCTATTTTGTTTTTGGAATGAAGATTTTGCATGTCAGTCGATGCAATTTGCAGGAGACATAATCCTCTTGAGAACTTCTGTAATTAATACCTCATCATGTTTTATTAGATGACTTATCTTTATTTTCATTTTTGTTGTTGACTTTAACATTGCATGTAACGGAAATTATCTTATGAGTCCTAACTGATAACTTTTAAAAGTATAGGTCCTTAATGATAACTTTGATCAAAGTTCAGGTCCTTTTAGTGATTTTAACTCTATTATAAATACTTTATCAAATTTTAGAAAATACGGTATGAGAAATCATTTTGCACTACTCATGTATTCTTGTACCTATTATAAATACTTTTATCAAATTTTAGAAATAGTTCAAAATCATTTTGCATCCTAAGTGCCATGTAGCATGCTCTTCATGTATCTGCTGGAATATTCTAGTGGGAATCATGAGAAATCATGATCTTAAATAAAATCTTAGTCTTCATACTACCAAAGTCTGGTAGTTTGATGTACACATACATTAATTTTTGGGCTAT
Source organism: Beta lomatogona (assembly GCA_947646795.1). Taxonomy (NCBI): domain Eukaryota; kingdom Viridiplantae; phylum Streptophyta; class Magnoliopsida; order Caryophyllales; family Amaranthaceae; genus Beta; species Beta lomatogona. The sequence continues at coordinate 59,835 of CANSNZ010000524.1, read as the reverse complement.
GGAAATTGGGCTACCTTATTCAAAACCTATTAATAATGGAAAGTCCATGTGATAACATTTTTATAACAATATTCTACCTTAAAAAAATTTCACATTGGATACGCCAACATTTAGCATACTATAAGTTTAGCATGTTGTTAAGGACGAAAGGGAAAGAAGCAGCTCCGTTTCTGAGATTGTGGAGGCCCAAGGGCGAACCTACATATTAGGGCCCTAATTAGGTCTAACTTTTTTTAATGTTTGATTTTTCGGTCCAGATCAAAAAAATAAACAGTTGTTTGGTCCGCATTTTTTGAAGTTTTGATTTTCGGTCCGGACCGGAAATAATTTTCTTTGTTGGCTTTTACATCACTTCTACAGAAAATTTGATTCAACAATATATTTTTATGTACTTTTTATGGATATTACATCAAAAATTTATTTGCAGTATTGTAGAGAAAAAAGAGAAATTATCCAAAAATTTTGAGCGTTTGACATTGAATTGAATAACAATGTATGATGATTTGCATATGAATTTGAGTGGCTTGTTTAAAGTTCTTCTGGGTTATGAAAAAATCATTGACAGTTCCACCAAAAGTTGTGAAAATGGTTAATCTTCACCCAATCAAATGTAAAGTCATGGTCGTTCCTAAGGGCCCCAAATTTTAAATTAACGTATTTAAGTTAGGAATGAACACTAACCAGTTAGGGATGACGAACCAGATATCCGATATAAAATGTTAACAAACATTTATCAAAAACTAATTTGTAATTTCACTAACTCTTGTGGACACTTTCTCTTTTTTCTTTTTTTACTTCCAGATTAGTGTTTTATGTAAAAACAACAGAATTTGAAAAAGTAGATAGGATAATTTTGTGAAAACTAACGAAGAAGTATAGAGAGGTTTACTGCATACATGATTAATCTTAATTAACTAAGATAAAAGCCTTACATAAGGCAACATTACAACATTGTAGAAAAGGAAAGTGGGCAAACATGTCCCACGTAGCACAACTTAAATTTTAATAAACTTAATAATCTAACAGCATTACATAAACTTGATTAATCTTAATAAATTGAAATAAAAGCCTTACATAAGCTAACATTACAACATAATAGAAAAGGAAAGTGGGCAAACACGTCCCACGTAACACAACTTAACTTTTAATAAAATTAATCATCTAACAGCCTCTCCTCCTCCCACTTACCACTCATCAGGTTCACTCCGCTGATTCCCCCTGTTCCATCTATTGTGCTTCCTCCTGATCCCTCAGCGGTATAGCTTGTCCAACGCTTATCATCTCCCCGGAATGTCTTACTACTTCATCGGCGGTTTTATGAACACACCATATAAAAGTATCTAAAACAAACAACACCACAGCAATAAATAATAAACTACCGCTCATCCAAAACCAAACAATCATAATTTGTTTAGAGTAGATCGAGTAACAAATCGAACAAGCGAGTAAACTAACTAATCCAGTTGAGATTTTAAAAAATCTAGCTAGTTTTTTAACCACGTATTCGTAATGAGTGAGGGATGTTTCAAACTCTACCCATTTAACTCCTCCATCCGAGACTAAGTGGAGAAGTTGGTAGACGGGAAGGATGAATGAAATCTTATGGATCAAATGATTCTCTTTGGCAGGATCTAGTAACAAAAAAAATGACGCATCAGCTATTGCTAAGATTACGACATTACGTCTAAGCTGGTATTTTCAATGTCGGCCATATTGTGCAAAATAGTGTTGATAAATTTAAAAAAATCAATCCAAGCCATTTTTTTGTTTCAAAATTTTATAAGGAGAGTTTAAAATTGTTCTAAGTTAAACAACACAAAAGAAGAAGAGGGATTGGGTGAGGGAGGATGCAATTCTACCTTCTTATATAGCATCATTGCATGTCTTTATCTTTGATATTCTTCCCTCTCATTATTTCTTCTTTTAGCTTGAAATAGCAAAAAAGAAGAGAGAAGGAGAGAAAGAAGAGCAAAGCTTATGCCTCCTTCTAAAAACCCATATCAAATGTAGGAGTAGTGCAGAAGAAAGAGTAGAGAAAGTAAAAGATTTTAGGTCTCCTTTGATAATAAGTTGCAGAAGAGAAGAAAATAGATAGGAGAAAAGGGGGAGATAAATTGAGGAGAGAAGTTTGTTAGGTAATTGAGGAAAGGAGTATATTGAGTATTGAATATTGAGACTCATATTGAGTTGTCTCTTTCAGTGGCACAGTTCGTTGATGCCATCATTGCAAGTAGAGACATACAAAAGTTGAAATAAATGAGACTCATATTGAGTTGTCTCTTTCAGTGGCACAGTTCCTTGATGCCATCACTGCAAGTAGATCAGCCTCGGTCGAGAAAGCATTTTGCACTACTCATGTATTCCTGTTCCTATTATAAATACTTTTCTCAAATTTTAGAAATAGTTCAAAATCATATTGCATCCTAAGTGCCATGTAGCATGCTCTTCATGTATCTGCTGGAATATTCTAGTGGGAATCATGAGAAATCATGATATCAAATAAAATCTTAGTCTTCATACTACCAAAGTCTGGTAGTTTGATGTACACAGACATTAATTTGTGGGCTATGGAAATTGGGCTACCTTGTTCAACACCTATTAATAATGGAAAGTCCATGTGATAACATTTTTATAACAATATTCAAGCTTAAAAAAATTTCACATTGAATACGCCAACATTTAGCATACTATAAGTTTAGGAGGTTGTTAAGGACGAAAGGGAAAGAAGCAGCTCCGTATATGAGATTTTGGAGGCCCAAGGGCGAACCTACATATTAGGGCCCTAATTAGGCCTAAGTTTTTTTAATGTTTGATTTTTCGGTCCAGACCAAAAAAAAATGAACAGTTGTTTGGTCCGAATTTTTTGAAGTTTTGCTTTTCGGTCCGGACCGGGAATAATCTTCATTGTTGGCTTTTACATAACTTCTACAGAAAATTTGATTTAACAATATATTTTTATGTACTTTTTATGGATATTACATCAAAAATTTATTTGCAGTATTGCAGAGAAAAGAGAGAAATTATCCAAAAATTTTGAGCGTTTGACATTGAATTGAATAACAATATATGATGATTTGCATATGAATTTGAGTGGCTTGTTTAAAGTTCTTTTGGGTTATGAGTAGATCGAGTAACAAATCGAACAAGCGAGTAAACTAACTAATCCAGTTGAGATTTTAAGAAATCTAGCTAGTTTTTTAACCACGTATTCGTAATGAGTGAGGGATGTTTCGAACTCTACCCATTTAACTCCTCCATCCGAGACTAAGTGGAGATGTTGGTAGACGGGAAGGATGATTGAAATCTTATGGATCAAATGCTTCTCTTTGGCAGGATCTAGTAACATAAAAAATGACGCAGCAGCTATTGCTAAGATTACGACATTACGTCTAAGCTGGTATTTTCAATGTTGGCCATATTGTGCAAAATAGTGTTGATAAATTTAAAAAAATCAATCCAAGCCATTTGTTTGTTTTAAAATTTTATAAAGAGAGTTTAAAACTGTTCTAAGTTAAACAACACAAAAGAAGAAGAGGGATTGGGTGAGGGAGGAGATGCAATTCTACCTTCTTTATATAGCATCATTGCATGTCTTTATGTTTGATCTTCTTCCCTCTCATTATTTCTTCTTTTAGCTTGAAATAGCAAAGAAGAAGATAGTAGGAGAGAAAGAAGAGCAAAGCTTATGCCTCCATCTAAAAACCCATATCAAATGTAGGAGTAGTGCAGAAGAAAGAGTAGAGAAAGTAAAAGATTTTAGATCTCCTTTGATAATAAGTTGCAGAAAAGAAGAAAATAGATAGGAGAAAAGGGGGAGATTAATTGAGGAGAGAAGTTTGTTAGGTAATTGAGGAAAGGAGTATATTGAATATTGAATATTGAGACTCATATTGAGTTGTCTCTTTCAGTGGCACAGTTCGTTGATGACATCACTACAAGTAGAGACATACAAAAGTTGAAATAAATGAGACTCATATTGAGTTGTCTCTTTCAGTGGCACAGTTTTTTGATGCCATCACTGCAAGCAGATCAGCCTCGGTCGAGAAATCATTTTGCACTACTCATGTATTCTTGTACCTATTATAAATACTTTTATCAAATTTTAGAAATAGTTCAAAATCATTTTGCATCCTAAGTGCCATGTAGCATGCTCTTCATGTATCTGCTGGAATATTCTAGTGGGAATCATGAGAAATCATGATCTCAAATAAAATCTTAGTCTTCATACTACCAAAGTTGGTAGTTTGATGTACACAGACATTAATTTGTGGGCTATGGAAATTGGGCTACCTTGTTCAACACCTATTAATAATGGAAAGTCCATGTGATAACATTTTTATAACAATATTCTACCTTAAAAAAATTTCACATTGAATACGCCAACATTTAGCATGCTATAAGTTTAGGAGGTTATTAAGGACGAAAGGGAAATAAGCAGCTCCATATCTGAGATTTTAGAGGCCCAAGGGCGAACCTACATATTAGGGCCCTAATTAGGTCTAAGTTTTTTAATGTTTGATTTTTCGGTCCAGACTAAAAAAAATAAACAGTTGTTTGGTCCGAATTTTTTGAAGTTATGATTTTCGGTCCGGACCGGGAATAATCTTCATTGTTGGCTTTTACATAACTTCTACAGAAAATTTGATTTAACAATATAATTTTTATGTACTTTTTATGGATATTACATCAAAAATTTATTTGCAGTATTGCAGAGAAAAGAGAGAAATTATCCAAAAATTTTGAGCGTTTGACATTGAATTGAATAACAATATATGATGATTTGCATATGAATTTGAGTGGCTTGTTTAAAGTTCTTCTGGGTTATGAGTAGATCGAGTAACAAATCGAACAAGCGAGTAAACTAACTAATCCAGTTGAGATTTTAAGAAATCTAGCTAGTTTTTTAACCACGTATTCGTAATGAGTGAGGGATGTTTCGAACTCTACCCATTTAACTCCTCCATCCGAGACTAAGTGGAGAAGTTGGTAGACGGGAAGGATGATTGAAATCTTATGGATCAAATGCTTCTCTTTGGCAGGATCTAGTAACATAAAAAATGACGCAGCAGCTATTGCTAAGATTACGACATTACGTCTAAGCTAGTATTTTCAATGTTGGCCATATTGTGCAAAATAGTGTTGATAAATTTAAAAAAATCAATCCAAGCCATTTGTTTGTTTTAAAATTTTATAAAGAGAGTTTAAAACTGTTCTAAGTTAAACAACACAAAAGAAGAAGAGGGATTGGGTGAGGGAGGAGATGCAATTCTACCTTCTTTATATAGCATCATTGCATGTCTTTATGTTTGATCTTCTTCCCTCTCATTATTTCTTCTTTTAGCTTGAAATAGCAAAGAAGAAGATAGTAGGAGAGAAAGAAGAGCAAAGCTTATGCCTCCATCTAAAAACCCATATCAAATGTAGGAGTAGTGCATAAGAAAGAGTAGAGAAAGTAAAAGATTTTAGATCTCCTTTGATAATAAGTTGCAGAAAAGAAGAAAATAGATAGGAGAAAAGGGGGAGATTAATTGAGGAGAGAAGTTTGTTAGGTAATTGAGGAAAGGAGTATATTGAATATTGAATATTGAGACTCATATTGAGTTGTCTCTTTCAGTGGCACAGTTCGTTGATGACATCACTACAAGTAGAGACATACAAAAGTTGAAATAAATGAGACTCATATAGAGTTGTCTCTTTCAGTGGCACAGTTTTTTGATGCCATCACTGCAAGCAGATCAGCCTCGGTCGAGAAATCATTTTGCACTACTCATGTATTCTTGTACCTATTATAAATTCTTTTATCAAATTTTAGAAATAGTTCAAAATCATTTTGCATCCTAAGTGCCATGTAGCATGCTCTTCATGTATCTGCTGGAATATTCTAGTGGGAATCATGAGAAATCATGATCTCAAATAAAATCTTAGTCTTCATACTACCAAAGTTGGTAGTTTGATGTACACAGACATTAATTTGTGGGCTATGGAAATTGGGCTACCTTGTTCAACACCTATTAATAATGGAAAGTCCATGTGATAACATTTTTATAACAATATTCTACGTTAAAAAAATTTCACATTGAATACGCCAACATTTAGCATACTATAAGTTTAGGAGGTTATTAAGGACGAAAGGGAAATAAGCAGCTCCATATCTGAGATTTTAAAGGCCCAAGGGCGAACCTACATATTAGGGCCCTAATTAGGTCTAAGTTTTTTAATGTTTGATTTTTCGGTCCAGACTAAAAAAAATAAACAGTTGTTTGGTCCGAATTTTTTGAAGTTATGATTTTCGGTCCGGACCGGGAATAATCTTCATTGTTGGCTTTTACATAACTTCTACAGAAAATTTGATTTAACAATATAATTTTTATGTACTTTTTATGGATATTACATCAAAAATTTATTTGCAGTATTGCAGAGAAAAGAGAGAAATTATCCAAAAATTTTGAGCGTTTGACATTGAATTGAATAACAATATATGATGATTTGCATATGAATTTGAGTGGCTTGTTTAAGGTTCTTCTGGGTTATGAGTAGATCGAGTAACAAATCGAACAAGCGAGTAAACTAACTAATCCAGTTGAGATTTTAAAAAATCTAGCTAGTTTTTTAACCACGTATTCGTAATGAGTGAGGGATGTTTCAAACTCTACCCATTTAACTCCTCCATCCGAGACTAAGTGGAGAAGTTGGTAGACGGGAAGGATGATTGAAATCTTATGGATCAAATGCTTCTCTTTGGCAGGATCTAGCAACATAAAAAATGATGCAGCAGCTATTGCTAAGATTACGACATTACGTCTAAGCTGGTATTTTCAATGTTGGCCATATTGTGCAAAATAGTGTTGATAAATTTAAAAAAAATCAATCCAAGCCATTTGTTTGTTTTAAAATTTTATAAAGAGAGTTTAAAACTGTTCTAAGTTAAACAACACAAAACAACACAAAAGAAGAAGAGGGATTGGGTGAGGGAGGAGATGCAATTCTACCTTCTTATATAGCATCATTGCATGTCTTTATCTTTGATCTTCTTCCCTCTCATTATTTCTTCTTTTAGCTTGAAATAGCAAAAAAGAAGAGAGAAGGAGAGAAAGAAGAGCAAAGCTTATGCCTCCTTCTAAAAACCCATATCAAATGTAGGAGTAGTGCAGAAGAAAGAGTAGAGAAAGTAAAAGATTTTAGGTCTTCTTTGATAATAAGTTGCAGAAGAGAAGAAAATAGATAGGAGAAAAGGGGGAGATAAATTGAGGAGAGAAGTTTGTTAGGTAATTGAGGAAAGGAGTATATTGAATATTGAATATTGAGACTCATATTGAGTTGTCTCTTTCAGTGGCACAATTCGTTGATGCCATCACTGCAAGTAGAGACATACAAAAGTTGAAATAAATGAGACTCATATTGAGTTGTCTCTTTCGTAGGGCACGCTTCCTTGATGCCATCACCGCAAGTAGATCAGCCTCGGTCGAGAAATCATTTTGCACTACTCATGTATTCTTGTACCTATTATAAATACTTTTATCAAATTTTAGAAATAGTTCAAAATCATTTTGCATCCTAAGTGCCATGTAGCATGCTCTTCATGTATCTGCTGGAATATTCTAGTGGGAATCATGAGAAATCATGATCTCAAATAAAATCTTAGTCTTCATGCTACCAAAGTCTGGTAGTTTGATGTACACAGACATTAATTTGTGGGCAATGGAAATTGGGCTACCTTGTTCAAAACCTATTAATAATGGAAAGTCCATGTGATAACATCTTTATAACAATATTCAACTTTAAAAAATTTCACATTGAATACGCCAACATTTAGCATACTATAAGTTTAGGAGGTTATTAAGGACGAAAGGGAAAGAAGCAGCTCCGTATCTGAGATTTCGGAGGCCCATGGGCGAACCTACATATTAGGGCCCTAATTAGGTCTAAGATTTTTAATGTTTGATTTTTCGGTCCAGACCAAAAAAAATAAACAGTTGTTTGGTCCAAATTTTTTGAAGTTTTGATTTTCGGTCCGGACCGGGAATAATCTTCATTATTGGCTTTTACATAACTTCTACAGAAAATTTGATTTAACAATATATTTTTATGTACTTTTTATGGATATTACATCAAAAATTTATTTGCAGTATAGCAGAGAAAAGAGAGAAATTATCCAAAAATTTTGAGCGTTTGACATTGAATTGAATAACAATATATGATGATTTGCATATGAATTTGAGTGGCTTGTTTAAAGTTCTTCTGGGTTATGAGTAGATCGAGTAACAAATCGAACAAGCGAGTAAACTAACTAATCCAGTTGAGATTTTAAAAAATCTAGCTAGTTTTTTAACCACGTATTCGTAATGAGTGAGGGATGTTTCAAACTCTACCCATTTAACTCCTCCATCCGAGACTAAATGAAGAAGTTGGTTGACGGGAAGGATGATTGAAATCTTATGGATCAAATGCTTCTCTTTGGCAGGATCTAGTAACATAAAAAATGACGCAGCAGCTATTGCTAAGATTACGAGATTACGTCTAAGCTGGTATTTTCAATGTTGGCCATATTGTGCAAAATAGTGTTGATAAATTTAAAAAAATCAATTCAAGCCATTTTTTTGTTTCAAAATTTTATAAAGAGAGTCTAAACTGTTCTAAGTTAAACAACACAAAAGAAGAAAAGGGATTGGGTGAGGGAGGAGATGCAATTCTACCTTCTTATATAGCATCATTGCATGTCTTTATCTTTGATCTTCTTCCCTCTCATTATTTCTTCTTTTAGCTTGAAATAGCAAAGAAGAAGAGAGAAGGAGAGAAAGAAGAGCAAAGCTTATGCCTCCTTCTAAAAACCCATATCAAATGTAGGAGTAGTGCAGAAGAAAGAGTAGAGAAAGTAAAAGATTTTAGGTCTACATTGATAATAACTTGCAGAAGAGAAGAAAATAGATAGGAGAAAAGGGGGAGATAAATTGAGGAGAGAAGTTTGTTAGGTAATTGAGGAAAGGAGTATATTGAATATTGAATATTGAGACTCATATTGAGTTGTCTCTTTCAGTGGCACAGTTCGTTGATGCCATCACTGCAAGTAGATACATACAAAAGTTGAACTAAATGAGACTCATATTGAGTTGCCTCTTTCAGTGGCACAGTTCCTTGATGCCATCACTGCAAGTAGATCAGCCTCGGTCGAGAAATCATTTTGCACTACTCATGTTTTCTTGTACCTATTATAAATACTATTATCAAATTTTAGAAATAGTTCAAAATCATTTTGCATCCTAAGTGCCATGTAGCCTGCTCTTCATGCATCTGCTGGAATATTCTAGTGGGAATCATGAGAAATCATGATCTCAAATAAAATCTTAGTCTTCATACTACCAAAGTCTGGTAGTTTGATGTACACAGACATTAATTTGTGGGCTATGGAAATTGGGCTACCTTGTTCAACACCTACTAATAATGGAAAGTCCATGTGATAACGTTTTTATAACAATATTCTACCTTAAAAAAATTTCACATTGAATACGCCAACATTTAGCATACTATAAGTTTAGGAGGTTGTTAAGGACGAAAGGGAAAGAAACAGCTCCGTATCTGAGATTTTGGAGGCCCAAGGGCGAACCTACATATTAGGGCCCAAATTAGGTCCAAGTTTTTTTAATGTTTGATTTTTCGGTCCAGACCAAATAAATAAACAGTTGTTTGGTCCGAATTTTTTGAAGTTTTGATTTTCGGTCCGCACCGGGAATAATCTTCATTGTTGGCTTTTACATAACTTCTGCAGAAAATTTGATTTAACAATATATTTTTATGTACTTTTTATGGATATTACATCAAAAATTTATTTGCAGTATTGCAGAGAAAAGAGAGAAATTATCCAAAAAAATTGAGCTTTTGACATTGAATTGAATAACAATGTATGATGATTTGCATATGAATTTGAGTGGCTTGTTTAAAGTTCTTCTGGGTTATGAAAAAATCATTGACAGTTCCACCAAAAGTTGTAAATATGGTTAATCTTTACCCAATCAAATGTAAAGTCAGGGTCGTTCCTAGGGGCCCCAAATTTTAAATTAACGTATTTAAGTTAGGAATGAACACGAACCAGTTAGGGATGACGAACCAGATATCCGATATAAAATGTTAACAAACATTTATCAAAAACTAATTTGTAATTTCACTAACTCTTGTGGACACTTTCTCTTTTTCCTTTTTTACTTCCAGATTAGTGCTTTATGTAAAAACAACAGAATTTGAAAAAGTAGATAGGATAATTTTGTGAAAACTAACGAAGAAGTATAGAGAGGTTTACTGCATACATGATTAATCTTAATTAACTAAAATAAAAGCCTTACATAAGGCAACTGGCGGGCCGTGCTTGTCGTCGTGAACGCCACCCGTCCAAAGATAAAATTTCTCCTACTCTCTTTTACAATAAACAAGTATAATGGAAGTAGGGGTCGTATCCACAGGGAAACAGGGACGAGTTTAGTACTTAGCGTGATTCGAAACCTAGATTAAGCTAAGGGCCGAGAAACCTAATAATAATAACAAAGGGGGGGTTTCGAGGAGTTGTTATTAGACTACAACTAACTAGCATATAAACAAGATAAGAAATCAATATAGGAAGATCTTGAATCCGATTAACATGCACTTCAATTCATTATCGATCATTGAACATCCACTCTAATTATTTCCATAATTATCTATTGTCGAGAATTAATCTCGTGTTCTCCTTATTCCTAGTTGAATAGCACGATCAGCGTGACTATAAAACCCTAACTAAAGGATAACTTAGTCCGATCTGCGTCTAAGCTCAATCCAATAGCAAGCAATAAACACAAGAGAACCAACGGACTCGCTAACGTCATACTAGCGATAAACATTCAACAGTTGATTCAATTTCTCCAAGAAATAACCAAGACGATCTGCATCTAAATTACTCCCTAGTTTGCTACCAATTGATAAAAGAATAAAACAATCCGATTCTATTCTTAAATCTAGCATTAGATTAATTACACAATCAAACTAGTAATATTCCTAGCATAATCATGCAAAAAATCATAGAAAGCAAGCATAGAAATTAAACCATAATCAAAGGAACTAAATAGAGAGGAAAGATCTCACAATAATGCTTGAAGCTCCATATTAATCTCGTTCAAGAACGGTTCAAGCTACAATCGGCATAGCATAAGCCAATCCCATAATTGAAATCTACAAAAACTAAATTAGAAAATAAAAACTAAAAAGATGAGACAACAAGAGAGGAGTGGAGTTTTGGAAACTCCATCCCCTTGTGGCCGCTGCCCCTAGGTCTAAAAACAAAGTTTAGTATTTATACTAAAGCTCAAAAATCAGCCGTCATTTAAACCGACCTAGGGGTCGCGAGGTGCGATACAGGTCGCACCGTGCGATGAGCTACTGCCTTCGCAACGAGCTGAAGAATTGGGCCAAACCACGCAGGTCGCGAGGTGCGAGAAATCTCGCGAGGTGCGAGCAGGCAGGTCGCGAGGTGCGACATTCCTCGCGAGGTGCGAGCTGGCTTGCTGGGCGGGTTTGGCTCGAGCGCCAAGCGCGCCGGCTGGACGAGCGAGGCCGCCGGGCGCTTGGACGAGCGCCGGGCGTGCGTTGGCTTGGGTGCGATGGGCGTGCGATGGGCTGTGATGCTCGCGAGAGCTTGGCGGGTGATCTGCTTGGGCAGCCCGAACTTGGTTTGGCTTGGCGAGCTCGCGATGATGCTTAGTTTAGGCACACGGTGGAGTTTGGTTGGTGAGACGATGTTGTGGAGTTGTTCCAACCATTCATGCTTCCAAGAGCTCGGAACTTACAATTTTAACAACAATAAATACAAAATTCCGAACTTCCGCTAAGGTCGATTTATATGCAAAACTTAACAATTACGAACAAATCCCTTAGCAATGTGCACCTAAAATACCACAAGAACATCGTATAACTTGAGCGCATCAGCAACATTACAACATTGTAGAAAAGGAAAGTGGGCAAACATGTCCCACGTAGCAGAACTTAAATTTTAATAAACTTCATAATCTAACAGCGTTACATAAACTTGATTAATCTTAATAAATTGAAATAAAAGCCTTACATAAGCTAACATTACAACATAATAGAAAAGGAAAGTGGGCAAACACGTCCCACGTAACACAACTTAACTTTTAATAAAATTAATCATCTAACAGCCTCTCCTCCTCCCACTTACCACTCATCAGGTTCACTCCGCTGATTCCCCCTGTTCCATCTATTGTGCTTCCTCCTGATCCCTCAGCGGTATTGCTTGTCCAACGCTTATCATCTCCCCGGAATGTCTTATTACTTCATCGGCGATTTTATAAACACACCATATAAAAGTATCTAAAACAAACAACACCACAACAATAAATAATAAACTACCGCTCATCCAAAACCAAACAATCATAATTTGTTTAGAGTAGATCGAGTAACAAATCGAACAAGCGAGTAAACTAACTAATCCAGTTGAGATTTTAAAAAATCTAGCTAGTTTTTTAACCACGTATTCGTAATGAGTGAGAGATGTTTCAAACTCTACCCATTTAACTCCTCCATCCGAGACTAAGTGGAGAAGTTGGTACACGGGAAGGATGATTGAAATCTTATGGATCAAATGTTTCTCTTTGGCAGGATCTAGTAACATAAAAAATGAGGCAGCAGCTATTGCTAAGATTACGACATTACGTCTATGCTGGTATTTTCAATGTTGGCCATATTGTTCAAAATAGTGTTGATAAATTTAAAAAAATCAATCCAAGCCATTTTTTTGTTTCAAAATTTTATAAAGATAGTTTAAAACTGTTCTAAGTTAAACAACACAAAAGAAGAAGAGGGATTGGGTGAGGGAGGAGATGCAATTCTACCTTCTTATATAGCATCATTGCATGTCTTTATCTTTAATCTTCTTCCTTCTCATTATTTCTTCTTTTAGCTTGAAATAGCAAAGAAAAAGAGAGAAGGAGAAAAAAAAGCAAAGCTTATGCCTCCTTCTAAAACCCAATATCAAATTTAGGAGTAGTGCTGAACAAAGAGTAGAGAGAGTAAAAGATTTTAGGTCTCCTTTGATAATAAGTTGCAGAAGAGAAGAAAATAGATAGGAGAAAAGGGGGAGATAAATTAAGGAGAGAAGCTTGTTAGGTAATTGAGGAAAGGAGTATATTGAATATTGAATATTAACACTCATATTGAGTTGTCTCTTTCAGTGGCACAGTTCGTTGATGCCATCACTGCAAGTAGAGACATACAATAGTTGAAATAGATGAGACTCATATTGAGTTGTCTCTTTCAGTGGCACAGTTCCTTGATGCCATCACTGCAAGTAGATCAGCCTCGGTCGAGAAATCATTTTGCGCTACTCATGTATTCTTGTGCCTATTATAAATACTGTTATCAAATTTTAGAAATAGTTCAAAATCATTTTGCATCCTAAGTGTCTTGTAGCATGCTCTTCATGTATCTGCTGGAATATCCTAGTGGGAATCATGAGAAATCATGATCTCAAATAAAATCTTAGTCTTCATACTACCAAAGTCTGGTAGTTTGATGTACACAGACATTAATTTGTGGGCTATGGAAATTGGGCTACCTTGTTCAACACCTATTAATAATGGAAAGTCCATGTGATATCATTTTTATAACAATATTCTACCTTAAAAAAATTTCACATTGAATACGCCAACATTTAGCATACTATAAGTTTAGGAGGTTGTTAAGGACGAAAGAGAAAGAAACAGCTCCGTATCTGAGATTTTGGAGGCCCAAGGGCGAACCTACATATTAGGGCCCTAATTAGGTCCAAGTTTTTTTAATGTTTGATTTTTCGGTCCAGACCAAAAAAAATAAACAATTGTTTGGTCCGAATTTTTTGAAGTTTTGATTTTCGGTCCGCACCGGGAATAATCTTCATTGTTGGCTTTTACCTAATTTCTACAGAAAATTTGATTTAACAATATATTTTTATGTACTTTTTATGGATATTACATCAAAAATTTATTTGCAGTATTGCAGAGAAAAGAGAGAAATTATCCAAAAAAATTGAGCGTTTGACATTGAATTGAATAACAATGTATGATGATTTGCATATGAATTTGAGTGGCTTGTTTATAGTTCTTATGGGTTATGAAAAAATCATTGACAGTTCCACCGAAAGTTGTAAATATGGTTAATCTTTACCCAATCACATGTAAAGTCAGGGTCGTTCCTAGGGGCCCCAAATTTTAAATTAACGTATTTAAGTTTGGAATGAACACGAACCAGTTAGGGATGACGAACCAGATATCCGATATAAAATGTTAACAAACATTTATCAAAAACTAATTTGTAATTTCACTAACTCTTGTGGACACTTTCTCTTTTTCCTTTTTTACTTCCAGATTAGTGCTTTATGTAAAAACAACAGAATTTGAAAAAGTAGATAGGATAATTTTGTGAAAACTAACGAAGAAGTATAGAGAGGTTTACTGCATACATGATTAATCTTAATTAACTAAAATAAAAGCCTTACATAAGGCAACATTACAACATTGTAGAAAAGGAAAGTGGGCAAACATGTCCCACGTAGCACAACTTAAATTTTAATAAACTTCATAATCTAACAGCGTTACATAAACTTGATTAATCTTAATAAATTGAAATAAAAGCCTTACATAAGCTAACATTACAACATAATAGAAAAGGAAAGTGGGCAAACACGTCCCACGTAACACAACTTAACTTTTAATAATATTAATCATCTAACAGCCTCTCCTCCTCCCACTTACCACTCATCAGGTTCACTCCGCTGATTCCCCCTGTTCCATCTATTGTGCTTCCTCCTGATCTCTCAGCGGTATAGCTTGTCCAACGCTTATCATCTCCCCGGAATGTCTTATTACTTCATCGGCGGTTTTATAAACACACCATATAAAAGTATCTAAAACAAACAACACCACAACAATAAATAATAAACTACCGCTCATCCAAAACCAAACAATCATAATTTGTTTAGAGTAGATCGAGTAATAAATCGAACAAGCGAGTAAACTAACTAATCCAGTTGAGATTTTAAAAAATCTAGCTAGTTTTTTAACCACGTATTCGTAATGAGTGAGAGATGTTTCAAACTCTACCCATTTAACTCCTCCATCCGAGACTAAGTGGAGAAGTTGGTACACGGGAAGGATGATTGAAATCTTATGGATCAAATGTTTCTCTTTGGCAGGATATAGTAACATAAAAAATGAGGCTGCAGCTATTGCTAAGATTACGACATTACGTCTATGCTGGTATTTTCAATGTTGGCCATATTGTTCAAAATAGTGTTGATAAATTTAAAAAAATTAATCCAAGCCATTTTTTTGTTTCAACATTTTATAAAGATAGTTTAAAACTGTTCTAAGTTAAACAACACAAAAGAAGAAGAGGGATTGGGTGAGGGAGGAGATGCAATTCTACCTTCTTATATAGCATCATTGCATGTCTTTATCTTTGATCTTCTTCCTTCTCATTATTTCTTCTTTTAGCTTGAAATAGCAAAGAAAAAGAGAGAATGAGAAAAAAAAGCAAAGCTTATGCCTCCTTCTAAAACCCAATATCAAATTTAGGAGTAGTGCTGAACAAAGAGTAGAGAAAGTAAAAGATTTTAGGTCTCCTTTGATAATAAGTTGCAGAAGAAAAGAAAATAGATAGGAGAAAAGGGGGAGATAAATTGAGGAGAGAAGTTTGTTAGGTAATTGAGGAAAGGAGTATATTGAATATTGAATATTAAGACTCATATTGAGTTGTCTCTTTCAGTGGCACAGTTCGTTGATGCCATCACTGCAAGTAGAGACATACAAAAGTTGAAATAAATGAGACTCATATTGAGTTGTCTCTTTCAGTGGCACAGTTCCTTGATGCCATCACTGCAAGTAGATTAGCCTCGGTCGAGAAATCATTTTGCACTACTCATGTATTCATGTACCTATTATAAATACTTTTATCAAATTTTAGAAATAGTTCAAAATCATTTTGCATCCTAAGTGTCTTGTAGCATGCTCTTCATGTATCTGCTGGAATATCCTAGTGGGAATCATGAGAAATCTTGATCTCAAATAAAATCTTAGTCTTCATACTACCAAAGTCTGGTAGTTTGATGTACACAGACATTAATTTGTGGGATATGGAAATTGGGCTACCTTGTTCAACACCTATTAATAATGGAAAGTCCATGTGATATCATTTTTATAACAATATTCTACCTTAAAAAAATTTCACATTGAATACGCCAACATTTAGCATACTATAAGTTTAGGAGGTTGTTAAGGACGAAAGGGAAAGAAGCAGCTCCGTATCTGAGATTTTGGAGGCCCAAGGGCGAACCTACATATTAGGTCCCTAATTAGGTCCAAGTTTTTTTAATGTTTGATTTTTCGGTCCAGACCAAAAAAAATAAACAGTTGTTTGGTCCGAATTTTTTTAAGTTTTGATTTTCGGTCCGGACCGGGAATAATCTTCATTGTTGGCTTTTACACAACTTCTACAGAAAATTTAATTTAACAATATATTTTTATGTACTTTTTATGGATATTACATCAAAAATTTATTTGCAGTATTGCAAAGAAAAGAGAGAAATTATCCAAAAAATTTGACCGTTTGACATTGAATTGAATAACAATGTATGATGATTTGCATATGAATTTGAGTGGCTTGTTTAAAGTTCTTCTGGGTTATGAAAAAATCATTGACAGTTCCACCAAAAGTTGTGAAAATGGTTAATCTTTACCCAATCAAATGTAAAGTTAGGGTCGTTCCTAAGGGCCCCAAATTTTAAATTAACGTATTTAAGTTAGGAATGAACACGAACCTGTTAGGGATGACGAACCAGATATCCGATATAAAATGTTAACAAACATTTATCAAAAACTAATTTGTAATTTCACTAACTCTTGTGGACACTTTCTCTTTTTCCTTTTTTACTTCCAGATTAGTGATTTATGTAAAAACAACAGAAGTAGATAGGATAATTTTGTGAAAACTAATGAAGAAGTACACAGAGGTTTACTGCATACATGATTAATCTTAATTAACTAAAATAAAAGCCTTACATAAGGCAACATTACAACATTGTAGAAAAGGAAAGTGGGCAAACATGTCCCACGTAACACAACTTAAATTTTAATAAACTTCATAATCTAACAGCGTTACATAAACTTGATTAATATTAATAAATTGAAATAAAAGCCTTACATAAGCTAACATTACAACATAATAGAAAAGGAAAGTGGGCAAACACGTCCCACGTAACACAACTTAACTTTTAATAAAATTAATCATCTAACAGCCTCTCCTCCTCCCACTTACCACTCATCAGGTTCACTCCGCTGATTCCCCCTGTTCCATCTATTGTGCTTCCTCCTGATCCCTCAGCGGTATAGCTTGTCCAACACTTATCATCTCCCCGGAATGTCTTATTACTTCATCGGCGGTTTTTGATAAACACACCATATAAAAGTATCTAAAACAAACAACACCACAACAATAAATAATAAACTACCGCTCATCCAAAACCAAACAATCATAATTTGTTTAGAGTAGATCGAGTAACAAATCGAACAAGCGAGTAAACTAACTAATCCAGTTGAGATTTTAAAAAATCTAGCTAGTTTTTTAACCACGTATTCGTAATGAGTGAGAGATGTTTCAAACTCTACCCATTTAACTCCTCCTTCCGAGACTAAGTGGAGAAGTTGGTAGACGGAAAGGATGATTGAAATCTTATGGATCAAATGTTTCTCTTTGGCAGGATCTAGTAACATAAAAAATGAGGCAGCAGCTATTGCTAAGATTACGACATTACGTCTATGCTGGTATTTTCAATGTTGGCCATATTGTTCAAAATAGTGTTGATAAATTTAAAAAACAATCCAAGCCATTTTTTTGTTTCAAAATTTTATAAAGATAGTTTAAAACTGTTCTAAGTTAAACAACACAAAAGAAGAAGAGGGATTGGGTGAGGGAGGAGATGCAATTCTACCTTCTTATATAGCATCATTGCATGTCTTTATCTTTGATCTTCTTCCTTCTCATTATTTCTTCTTTTAGCTTGAAATAGCAAAGAAAAAGAGAGAATGAGAAAAAAAAAGCAAAGCTTATGCCTCCTTCTAAACCCCAATATCAAATTTAGGAGTAGTGCTGAACAAAGAGTAGAGAAAGTAAAGATTTTAGGTCTCCTTTGATAATAAGTTGCAGAAGAGAAGAAAATAGATAGGAGAATAGGGGGAGATAAATTGAGGAGAGAAGTTTGTTAGGTAATTGAGGAAAGGAGTATATTGAATATTGAATATTAAGACTCATATTGAGTTGTCTCTTTCAGTGGCACAGTTCGTTGATGCCATCACTGGAAGTAGAGACATAGAAAAGTTGAAATAAATGAGACTCATATTGAGTTGTCTCTTTCAGTGGCACAGTTCCTTGATGCCATCACTGCAAGTAGATCAGCCTCGGTCGAGAAATCATTTTGCACTATTCATGTATTCTTGTGCCTATTATAAATACTTTTATCAAATTTTAGAAATAGTTCAAAATCATTTTGCATCCTAAGTGTCTTGTAGCATGCTCTTCATGTATCTGCTGGGATATTCTAGTGGGAATCATGAGAAATCATGATCTCAAATAAAATCTTAGTCTTGATACTACCAAAGTCTGGTAGTTTGATGTACACAGACATTAATTTGTGGGCTATGGAAATTGGGCTACCTTGTTCAACACCTATTAATAATGAAAAGTCCATGTGATATCATTTTTATAACAATATTCTACCTTAAAAAAATTTCACATTGAATACGCCAACATTTAGCATACTATAAGTTTAGGAGGTTGTTAAGGACGAAAGGGAAAGAAGCAGCTCCGTATCTGAGATTTTGGAGACCCAAGGGCGAACCTTAGGTCCCTAATTAGGTCCAAGTTTTTTTAGTGTTTGATTTTTCGGTCCAGACCAAAAAAAATAAACAGTTGTTTGGTCCGAATTTTTTTAAGTTTTGATTTTCGGTCCGGACCGGGAATAATCTTCATTGTTGGCTTTTACACAACTTCTACAGAAAATTTGATTTAACAATATATTTTTATGTACTTGTTATGGATATTACATCAAAAATTTATTTGCAGTATTGCAAAGAAAAGAGAGAAATTATCCAAAAAATTTGACCGTTTGACATTGAATTGAATAACAATGTATGATGATTTGCATATGAATTTGAGTGGCTTGTTTAAAGTTCTTCTGGGTTATGAAAAAATCATTGACAGTTCCACCAAAAGTTGTGAAAATGGTTAATCTTTACCCAATCAAATGTAAAGTCAGGGTCGTTCCTAAGGGCCCCAAATTTTAAATTAACGTATTTAAGTTAGGAATGAACACGAACCAGTTTGGGATGACGAACCAGATATCCGATATAAAATGTTAACAAACATTTATCAAAAACTAATTTGTAATTTCACTAACTCTTGTGGACACTTTCTCTTTTTCCTTTTTTACTTCCAGATTAGTGCTTTATGTAAAAACAACAGAATTTGAAAAAGTAGATAGGATAATTTTGTGAAAACTAACGAAGAAGTATAGAGAGGTTTACTGCATACATGATTAATCTTAATTAACTAAAATAAAAGCCTTACATAAGGCAACATTACAACATTGTAGAAAAGGAAAGTGGGCAAACATGTCCCACGTAGCACAACTTAAATTTTAATAAACTTCATAATCTAACAGCGTTACATAAACTTGATTAATCTTAATAAATTGAAATAAAAGCCTTACATAAGCTAACATTACAACATAATAGAAAAGGAAAGTGGGCAAACACGTCCCACGTAACACAACTTAACTTTTAATAAAATTAATCATCTAACAGCCTCTCCTCCTCCCACTTACCACTCATCAGGTTCACTCCGCTGATTCCCCCTGTTCCATCTATTGTGCTTCTTCCT
Organism: Beta lomatogona; assembly: GCA_947646795.1. Classification (NCBI taxonomy): domain Eukaryota; kingdom Viridiplantae; phylum Streptophyta; class Magnoliopsida; order Caryophyllales; family Amaranthaceae; genus Beta; species Beta lomatogona. Next base: position 39,891 of record CANSNZ010000524.1, on the reverse strand, counting down.
GATCCCTCAGCGGTATAGCTTGTCCAACACTTATCATCTCCCCGGAATGTCTTATTACTTCATCGGCGGTTTTATAAACACACCATATAAAAGTATCTAAAACAAACAACACCACAGCAATAAATAATAAACTACCGCTCATCCAAAACCAAACAATCATACTCCCTCTGTCCCAGAATACTCTTTACACTTTCCTTTTTCATCTGTCCCATAATACTCTTTACACTTCTATTTTTGGATATGACCCACTATTATTTTAATCCTTCTACCTTTTAAACATTGGCCCACAACCTCTCTCCTCCAAATAATATAATACCACTCCTATTACATACCAACTCTAACTATGGCCCATATTCTCTCTCCTTAAAATAAAGTAACACTACTTTTACTAACTATTAACTCCTATCACATCTACTTTTCAATAAAATAACAATTGATAACCAAACAACAACTTATCATCTAAAACTATGTGCCTTGATAAGTGTCAAGAGTATTTTGGGACGGAGGGAGTAATTTGTTTAGAGTAGATCGAGTAACAAATCGAACAAGCGAGTAAACTAACTAATCCAGTTGAGATTTTAAAAAATCTAGCTAGTTTTTTAACCACGTATTCGTAATGAGTGAGAGATGTTTCAAACACTACCCATTTAACTCCTCCATCCGAGACTAAGTGGAGAAGTTGGTAGACGGGAAGGATGATTGAAATCTTATGGATCAAATGTTTCTCTTTGGCAGGATCTAGTAACATAAAAAATGAGGCAGCAGCTATTGCTAAGATTACGACATTACGTCTATGCTGGTATTTTCAATGTTGGCCATATTGTTCAAAATAGTGTTGTAAATTTAAAAAAAAATCAATCCAAGCCATTTTTTTGTTTCAAAATTTTATAAAGATAGTTTAAAACTGTTCTAAGTTAAACAACACAAAAGAAGAAGAGGGATTGGGTGAGGGAGGAGATGCAATTCTACCTTCTTATATAGCATCATTGCATGTCCTTATCTTTGATCTTCTTCCTTCTCATTATTTCTTCTTTTAGCTTGAAATAGCAAAGAAAAAGAGAGAATGAGAAAAAAAAGCAAAGCTTATGCCTCCTTCTAAAACCCAATATCAAATTTAGGAGTAGTGCTGAACAAAGAGTAGAGAAAGTAAAAGATTTTAGGTCTCCTTTGATAATAAGTTGCAGAAGAGAAGAAAATAGATAGGAGAAACGGGGGAGATAAATTGAGGAGAGAAGTTTGTTAGGTAATTGAGGAAAGGAGTATATTGAATATTGAATATTAAGGCTCATATTGAGTTGTCTCTTTCAGTGGCACAGTTCGTTGATGCCAACACTGCAAGTAGAGACATACAAAAGTTGAAATAAATGAGACTCATATTGAGTTGTATCTTTCAGTGGCACAGTTCCTTGATGCCATCACTGCAAGTAGATCAGCCTCGGTCGAGAAATCATTTTGCACTACTCATGTATTCTTGTGCCTATTATAAATACTTTTATCAAATTTTAGAAATAGTTCAAAATCATTTTGCATCCTAAGTGTCTTGTAGCATGCTTTTCATGTATCTGCTGGAATATCCTAGTGGGAATCATGAGAAATCATGATCTCAAATAAAATCTTAGTCTTCATACTACCAAAGTCTAGTAGTTTGATGTACACAGACATTAATTTGTGGGCTATGGAAATTGGGCTACCTTGTTCAACACCTATTAATAATGGAAAGTCCATGTGATATCATTTTTATAACAATATTCTACCTTAAAAAAATTTCACATTGAATACGCCAACATTTAGCATACTATAAGTTTAGGAGGTTGTTAAGGACGAAAGGGAAAGAAACAGCTCCGTATCTGAGATTTTGTAGGCCCAAGGGCGAACCTACATATTAGGGCCCTAATTAGGTCCAAGTTTTTTTAATGTTTGATTTTTCGGTCCAGACCAAAAAAAATAAACAGTTGTTTGGTCCGAATTTTTTGAAGTTTTGATTTTCGGTCCGCACCGGGAATAATCTTCATTGTTGGCTTTTACATAACTTCAACAGAAAATTTGATTTAACAATATATTTTTATGTACTTTTTATGGATATTACATCAAAAATTTATTTGCAGTATTGCAGAGAAAAGAGAGAAATTATCCAAAAAAATTAAGCTTTTGACATTGAATTGAATAACAATATATGATGATTTGCATATGAATTTGAGTGGCTTGTTTAAAGTTCTTCTGGGTTATGAAAAAATCATTGACAGTTCCACCAAAAGTTGTAAATATGGTTAATCTTTACCCAATCAAATGTAAAGTCAGGGTCGTTCCTAGGAGCCCCAAATTTTAAATTAACGTATTTAAGTTAGGAATGAACACGAACCAGTTAGGGATGACGAACCAGACATCCGATATAAAATGTTAACAAACATTTATCAAAAACTAATTTGTAATTTCACTAACTCTTGTGGACACTTTCTCTTTTTCCTTTTTTTACTTCCAGATTAGTGCTTTATGTAAAAACAACAGAATTTGAAAAAGTAGATAGGATAATTTTGTGAAAACTAACGAAGAAGTATAGAGAGGTTTACTGCATACATGATTAATCTTAATTAACTAAAATAAAAGCCTTACATAAGGCAACATTACAACATTGTAGAAAAGGAAAGTGGGCAAACATGTCCCACGTAGCACAACTTAAATTTTAATAAACTTAATAATCTAACAGCGTTACATAAACTTGATTAATCTTAATAAATTGAAATAAATGCTTTACATAAGCTAACATTACATTATAATAGAAAAGGAAAGTGGGCAAACACGTCCCACGTAACACAACTTAACTTTTAATAAAATTAATCATCTAACAGTCTCTCCTCCTCCCACTTACCACTCATCAGGTTCACTCCGCTGATTCCCCCTGTTCCATCTATTGTGCTTCTTCCTGATCCCTCAGCGGTATAGCTTGTCCAACGCTTATCATCTCCCCGGAATGTCTAACTACTTCATCGGCGGTTTTATGAACACACCATCTAAGCTCGTATTTTCAATGTCGGCCATATTGTGCAAAATAGTGTTGATAAATTTAAAAAAATCAATCCAAGCCATTTTTTTTGTTTCCAAATTTTATAAACAGAGTATAAAACTGTTCTAAGTTAAACAACACAAAAGAAGAAGAGGGATTGGGTGAGGGAGGAGATGCAATTCTACCTCCTTATATAGCATCATTCCATGTCTTTATCTTTGATCTTCGTCCCTCTCATTATTTCTTCTTTTAGCTTGAAATAGCAAAGAAGAAGAGAGAAGGAGACAAAGAAGAGCAAAGCTTATGCCTCCTTCTAAAAACCCATATCAAATGTAGGAGTAGTGCAGAAGAAAGAGTAGAGAAAGTAAAATATTTTAGGTCTCCTTTGATATAAGTTGCAGAAGAGAAGAAAATAGATAGGAGAAAAGGGGGAGATAAATTGAGGAGAGAAGTTTGTTAGGTAATTGAGGAAAGGAGTATATTGAATATTGAATATTGAGACTCATATTGAGTTGTCTCTTTCAGTGGCACAGTTCGTTGATGCCATCACTGCAAGTAGAGACATACAAAAGTTGAAATAAATGAGACTCATATTGAGTTGTCTCTTTCAGTGGCACAGTTCCTTGATGCCATCACTACAACTAAATCATTTTGCACTACTCATGTATTCTTGTACCTATTATAAATACTTTTATCAAATTTTAGAAATAGTTCAAAATCATTTTGCTTCCTAAGTGCCATGTAGCATGCTCTTCATGTATCTGCTGGAATATTCTAGTGGGAATCATGAGAAATCATGATCTCAAATAAAATCTTAGTCTTCATACTACCAAAGTCTAGTAGTTTGATGTACACAGACATTAATTTGTGGGCTATGGAAATTGGACTACCTTGTTCAACACCTATTAATAATGGAAAGTCCATGTGATGACATTTTTATAACAATATTCTACCTTAAAAAAATTTCACATTGAATATGCCAACATTTAGCATAATATAAGTTTAAGCGGTTGTTAAGGACGAAAGGGAAAGAAGCAGCTCCGTATCTGAGATTTTGGAGGTCCATGGGCGAACTTACATATTAGGGCCCTAATTAGGTCTAAGTTTTTTTAATGTTTGATTTTTCGGTCCAGACCAAAAAAATAAACAGTTGTTTGTTCCGAATTTTTTGAAGTTTTGATTTTCGGTCCGGACCGGGAATAATCTTCATTGTTGGCTTTTACATAACTTCTACAGAAAATTTGATTTAACAATATATTTTTATTTACTTTTTATGAATATTACATCAAAAATTTATTTGCAGTATTGCAGCGAAAAGAGAGAAATTATCCAAAAATTTTGAGCGTTTGACATTGAATTGAATAACATTGTATGATGATTTGCATATGAATTTGAGTGGCTTGTTTAAAGTTCTTCTGGGTTATGAAAAAATCATTGACAGTTCCACCAAAAGTTGTGAAAATGGTTAATCTTTACCCAATCAAATGTAAAGTCAGGGTCCTTCCTAAGGGCTCCAAATTTTAAATTTACGTATTTAAGTTAGGAATGAACACGAACCAGTTAGGGATGACGAACCAGATATCCGATATAAAATGTTAACAAACATTTATAAAAAACTAATTTGTAATTTCACTAACTCTTGTGGACACTTTCTCTTTTTCCTTTTTTACTTCCAGATTAGTGCTTTATGTAAAAACAACAGAATTTGAAAAAGTAGATAGGATAATTTAGTGAAAACTAACGAAGAAGTATAGAGAGGTTTACTGCATACATGATTAATCTTAATTAACTAAAATAAAAGCCTGACATAAGGCAACATTACAACATTGTAGAAAAGGAAAGTGGGCAAACATGTCCCACGTAGCACAACTTAAATTTTAATAAACTTAATAATCTAACAGCGTTACATAAACTTGATTAATCTTAATAAATTGAAATAAAAGTCTTACATAAGCTAACATTACAACATAATAGAAAAGGAAAGTGGGCAAACACGTCCCACGTAACACAACTTAACTTTTAATAAAATTAATCATCTAACAGCCTCTCCTCCTCCCACTTACCACTCATCAGGTTCACTCCGCTGATTCCCCCTGTTCCATCTATTGTGCTTCCTCCTGATCCCTCAGCGGTATAGTTTGTCCAACGCTTATCATCTCCCCGGAATGTCTAACTACTTCATCGGCGGTTTTATGAACACACCATCTAAAAGTATCTAAAACAAACAACACCACAGCAATAAATAATAAACTATCGCTCATCCAAAACCAAACAATCATAATTTGTTTAGAGTAGATCGAGTAACAAATCGAACAAGCGAGTAAACTAACTAATCCAGTTGAGATTTTAAAAAATCTAGCTAGTTTTTTAACCACGTATTCGTAATGTGTGAGGGATGTTTCAAACTCTACCCATTTAACTCCTCCATCCGAGACTAAGTGGAGAAGTTGGGGTAGACGGGAAGGATGATTGAAATCTTATGGATCAAATGTTTCTCTTTGGCAGGATCTAGTAACATAAAAAATAATGCAGCAGTTATTGCTAAGATTACGACATTACGTCTAAGCTAGTATTTTCAATGTTGGCCATATTGTGCAAAATAGTGTTGATAAATTTAAAAAAATCAATCCAAGCCATTTTTTTGTTTCAAAATTTTATAAAGAGAGTTTAAAACTGTTCTAAGTTAAACAACACAAAAGAAGAAGAGGGATTGGGTGAGGGAGGAGATGCAATTCTACCTTCTTATATAGCATCATTGCATGTCTTTATCTTTGATCTTCTTCCCTCTCATTATTTCTTATTTTAGCTTGAAATAGCAAAGAAAAAGAGAGAATGAGAGAAAGAAGAGCAAAGCTTATGCCTCCTTCTAAAACCCAATATCAAATTTAGGAGTAGTGTAGAAGAAAGAGTAGAGAAAGTAAAAGATTTTAGGTCTCCTTTGATAATAAGTTGCAGAAGAGAAGAAAATAGATAGGAGAAAAGGGGGAGATAAATTGAGGAGAGAAGTTTGTTAGGTAATTGAGGAAATGAGTATATTGAATATTGAATATTAAGACTCATATTGAGTTGTCTCTTTCAGTGGCACAGTTCGTTGATGCCATCACTGCAAGTAGAGACATACAAAAGTTGAAATAAATGAGACTCATATTGAGTTGTCTTTTTCAGTGGCACAGTTCCTTGATGCCATCACTGCAAGTAGATCAGCCTCGGTCAAGAAATCATTTTGCACTACTCATGTATTCATGTACCTATTATAAATACTTTTATCAAATTTTAGAAATAGTTCAAAATCATTTTGCATCCTAAGTGTCTTGTAGCATGCTATTCATGTATCTGCTGGAATATTCTAGTGGGCATCGTGAGAAATCATGATCTCAAATAAAATCTTAGTCTTGATACTACCAAAGTCTGGTAGTTTGATGTACACAGACATTAATTTGAGGGCTATGGAAATTGGGCTACCTTGTCCAACACCTATTAATAATGGAAAGTCCATGTGATAACATTTTTATAACAATATTCTACCTTAAAAAAATTTCACATTGAATACGCCAACATTTAGCATACTTTAAGTTTAGGAGGTTGTTAAAGACGAAAGGGAAAGAAGCAGCTCCGTATCTGAGATTTTGGAGGCCCAAGGGCGAACCTACATATTAGGGCCCGAATTAGGTCTAAGTTTTTTTAATATTTGATTTTTCGGTCTAGACCAAAAAAAATAAACAGTTGTTTGGTCCGAATTTTTTAAAGTTTTGATTTTCGGTCCGGACCGGGAATAATCTTCATTGTTGGCTTTTACATAACTTCTACAGAAAATTTGATTTAACAATATATTTTTATTTACTTTTTATGGATATTACATCAAAAAATTATTTGCAGTATTGCAGAGAAAAGAGAGAAATTATCTAAAAATATTGAGCGTTTGACATTGAATTGAATAACAATGTATAATGATTTGCATATGAATTTGAGTGGCTTGTTTAAAGTTCTTCTGGGTTATGAAAAAAATCATTGACAGTTCCACCAAAAGTTGTGAAAATGGTTAATCTTTACCCAATCAAATGTAAAGTCAGGGTGGTTCCTAAGGGCCCCAAATTTTAAATTAACGTATTTAAGTTAGAAATGAACACGAACCAGTTAGGGATGACGAACCAGATATCCGATATAAAATGTTAACAAACATTTATCAAAACTAATTTGTAATTTCACTAACTCTTGTGGACATTTTCTCTTTTTTCTTTTTTTTTTTTACTTCCAGATTAGTGCTTTATGTAAAAACAGCAGAATTTGAAAAAGTAGATAGGATAATTTTGTGAAAACTAACGAAAAAGTATAGAGAGGTTTACTGCATACATGATTAATCTTAATTAACTAAAATAAAAGCCTTACATAAGGCAACATTACAACATTGTAGAAAAGGAAAGTGGGCCAACATGTCCCACGTAGCACAACTTAAATTTTAATAAACTTAATAATCTAACAGTGTTACATAAACTTGATTAATCTTAATAAATTGAAATAAAAGCCTTACATAAGCTAACATTACAACATAATAGAAAAGGAAAGTGGGCAAACACGTCCCACGTAACACAACTTAACTTTTAATAAAATTAATCATCTAACAGCCTCTCCTCCTCCCACTTACCACTTATCAGGTTCACTCCGCTGATTCCCCCTGTTCCATCTATTGTGCTTCCTCCTGATCCCTCAGCGGTATAGTTTGTCCAACGCTTATCATCTCCCTAAGATGTCTTACTACTTCATCGGCGGTTTTATGAACACACCATCTAAAAGTATCTAAAACAAACAACACCACAACAATAAATAATAAACTACCGCTCATCCAAAACCAAACAATCATAATTTGTTTAGAGTAGATCGAGTAACAAATCGAACAAGCGAGTAAACTAACTAATCCAATTTAGATTTTAAAAATTTTAGCTAGTTTTTTAACCACGTATTCGTAATAAGTGAGGGATGTTTCAAACTCTACCCATTTAACTCCTCCATCCGAGACTAAATGGAGAAGTTGGTAGACGGGAAGGATGATTGAAATCTTATGGATCAAATGCTTCTCTTTGGCAGGATCTAGTAACATAAAAATTGACGCAGTAGCTATTGCTAAGATTACGACATTACGTCTAAGCTCGTATTTTCAATGTTGGCCATATTGTGCAAAATAGTGTTGATAAATTTAAAAAAATCAATCCAAGCCATTTTTTTGTTTCATAATTTTATAAAGAGAGTTTAAAACTGTTATAAGTTAAACAACACAAAAGAAGAAGAGGGATTGGGTGAGGGAGGAGATGCAATTCTACCTTCTTATATAGCATCATTGCATGTCTTTGTCTTTGATCTTCTTCCCTCTCATTATTTCTTCTTTTAGCTTGAAATAGCAAAGAAGAAGAGAGAAGAAGAGAGAAGGAGAGAAAGAAGAGCGAAACTTATGCCTCCTTCTAAAAATTCATATCAAATGTAGGAGTAGTGCAGAAGAAAGAGTAGAGAAAGTAAAAGATTTTACGTAACACCCCGTAATTTTCACCCTTTATTTTTGGTGTTTGTTTACATTAAAATGATATTTTTTTTCGTAAGAATAAATAATTTATTATTTAAATTATTTTGGAACGTGTTGTGAAAATGTGTATATATATTTATATGTTGTGATATATATATATATATATATATATATATATATATATATATATATATATTTATTTATTTATTATAAGTTGTTATTTATTTATTTTAAAGGTTATATTAGTTTCGTTATTTGTTTAGGCGTTTAGGATGCAGTTTTGTCGCGTAGCGTTTTTATAACGTTGTTGGACCAACTTGCGTGATGAAATGTTGCATCACGTGTGGCGTATCATGCTGGCCGAAAATGAGCAATTATGGAGTGGAGGATGAAGAGTTTTGGTGCTTATTAAGCTAACCTTTGGATCTCTTGTAACCCCCTATTTGTTTCCCCATTAACCCACCTTTATAATCACCCTTTAAAACATTGCTTAATGTTTGAAAATAGTAATGGGTTTGACAAAGATGATTACAAGATGAACAATGAATCTTCTAGGCGTGTTGGGACACTTTCCCAAAAGCAATATTCCTACCCTACACTGAGCACGGGTTACAAGGAATTCACTTCCGAGATACAAAGAAGAACAACGAAGATCACGCTCGTTATGAAATTCGTAGAATGAGAGTAAGAAAATAAGAATTTGATGCAATGAAGAGAACTTGTGCTTATGGAACTTTGAGAGAGTTTTTCTGGTTTCTTTTCATTCACATATGTTAGATAATGATCATTAGAGCCTTTGCAACGTATTAAAAGAAGCAAAAACACGGCAATAACCGTCACTCGAAAAGCCGCAAACAAGCGAAGGCAAGCAGGAGCTTGCGCTCCTCAAAGGAGCGAGCGCTCCTCTTAGGAGCGGGCGCTCCAAGGAGGAGCGAGCGCTCCTCCACCCATTTCTTCACTTCGCGTTTGTAAACCGAGTTCCTGCTGATTTTGTGCGAACGCTCCATCCGAGCGAGCGCACACTCTCACTAATGTATCACGTACATTAATCAACTCTAATTCACACGTTACTTCAAGTCACGACACCTTATCCTATGTGACTTAACGTAACGAACCATGAAAACCAACACTCCGATACTCTAAATATCCAACAATCCTCCCCCATTTAGAGTATCTAATTGTATAATTAGCACATACATCATTAGCAACAAATACATCTCATGCATAAATGAAAGTGTATAAAACTTGAACTTCCACATAGTACAAGACACATTCCAAGTAACCGTATCCAATTGGTGTCGCTAACGATTGAACCAATTTCAATACATAATGGAAACCCGGAGATACCATACACACAAGATAAATTACTTAAACTCATTATAAACCGACACATAAAGCCTTGTGTCCATATCTATTCATAAGTGTATCAAAGCTATGCCCCGAGTAGCTCCTTGAAGCGGCTAAACTTCACACTTACATAGGTAGATCTCTAAAATACATGCTACCGTGAAAAGCACAAACAAGAGACCTATTAAGTTATACAACCTCCTTATACAACACAGTGATAGAACTAAAAACAAGGATGAATAAAAGTTCTACAATCATCGAAATGAAAGAATTAATCTTATTGAACTTAGGACCCAACGTCATATTGGGCGTTAAGTTAAGATTCCCTCATTCGTGATTCTCGAGGGGCTCCAATCCTAAACTGATGGCCATCCTCTTTACATTATCTCTAGCCAAGGCCTTTGTAAAACAATCCGCTAGATTATACGTTGTACGTACATAGTCAACAAAGTGATAACACTATCCTTGATAAGTCCTTGGATGTAACTATGCCGCACACCAATATGTCTTGACTTACCATTATATACTTGACTATATGCTCTTGCTAAAGCAAAGATCGTTGTCACAATGAATCGCTATCGGCGATATCGGTTTTGACAACAAAGGAATCTCAATCATGAGATTTTTTAACCACTCCGCCTCTTTACTTGCGGAAGACAAAGCGATAAACTCCGAAGTCATGGAGGAATCCGCTATACAAGTTTGTTTCTTGGAAGCCCAAGAAATCGCACCTCCTCCAAGTAGAAATACCCATCCACTTGTAGAAGAATAATCCTCTTTATTAGAGATCCAACTTGCATCAGAATACCCTTCTAAAACCGAAGGATATCCACTGTAGGATAAACCATAGTCCTTGGTTTTCCCCAAATACCTTAAGACACGACGAATAGCCTGCCAATGTTGCATACTAGGATTACTAGTATATCTACTTAGTTTGCCTACCGTAAATGCGATATCCGGCCTAGTACTTGTCATAGCATACATCAAACATCCAATCACCCTCGCGTACTCAAGTTGAGACACGGCACTACCTTCATTAGGTAATAATTTTTCGCTAGGATCCATTGGTGTTGATACAAAAGAGCAACCACTAACATCAAATTTCTTAAGAACCTTTTCGATGTAGTGAGATTGAGACAAACTCAATTTACCTTTGCTTCTTTCAATTCTAATGCCTAGAATGACATCCGCCTCCCCCAAATCTTTCATTGAGAACTTAGACGAAAGAAAAGATTTAGTCCACTCAACTTGGGATAAATCAGTTCCAAATATTAACATGTCATCTACATATAAGCAAATCATTACACCATGACCATTGTCATTAAATTTGCTATATACACACTTGTCTGAATTATTCAATTTGAAACCGTTAGACAACACTACCTCATCAAACTTTTGATGCCATTGCTTAGGTGCTTGTTTTAGCCCATACAAAGATCTAATTAACTTGCAAACTTTTTGTTCTTGACCTTTGACAACAAACCCAACCGGTTGTCTCATGTAAACCTCCTCATCTAACTCTCCATTCAAGAATGCGGTCTTGACATCCATTTGATGGATCACGAGATTATGAATCGCCGCAAGAGCAATTAATAACCATATAGTGGAGATACGAGCTACGGGTGCATATGTATCGAAATAATCGATACCCGGCTTTTGGGAAAAGCCTTGTGCCACTAACTGGGCTTTGAACTTGTCAATAGTCCCATCGACTTTCATTTTCTTCTTGAAAATCCATTTACACCCTATTGGTTTACATTTAGGAGGTAGATCCGCTAGAACCCATGTGTTATTCCCATGATCGAGTCCATTTCATCATCAATAGCTTCCTTCCAAAATGGAGCATCTTGAGACTTCATGGCCTCATCATACGTTAAAGGATCCCCTTCCACATTATAAACATATGGAAACTTAGTTAAAACACTATCTCTTGATCCCTCAACCAAATATACATGAAAATCCGGACCAAAGGATTTATCTTTCCTATCCCGTTTACTTCTCCTAGGTTGTGACGATGTAGATGCAACATTCTCATCTAGAATTTGTTCATCTAACTCTTGATCATTAGTTTGATCAATTTCCTGAATTTCGGTACTTGGAGTTATATCCTTTGGTCTAGGAACCGATGAATATCTATTTTCATCAAAAATAGCATCTCTAGACTCCACAATAGTGTGAATCGACCAAAAGTCGTTTTGTTCTATAACATAGAACCTATAGGATTTGCTATGAACAGCATACCCTATAAAGATGCATTCAACTCCTCTTTCACCTAACTTTTTGCGTTTAGGTTCCGGCACTTTAACTATTGCCCTGCATCCCCAAACTCTAATATAACTTAGATTTGGTTTTCTTTTGTACCATAATTCATAAGGAGTTACTTTGTTCTTTTTCATTGGAACACGATTCAAAATGTAACAAGCAGTTAAAACCGCTTCACCCCAAAATCCATCACTCAAACCAGAATAGGATAACATAGAATTTACCATTTCTTGTAAAGTTCTATTCTTTCTTTCCGCTATACCATTTTGTTGTGGTGTATAAGCCGCGGTTGTTTCATGTATTATTCCTAAAGCTTGGAAATAACTAGGATTATGAAATTCACCACCTCTATCGGTTCTAAACCATTTAACCTTGTCACTTAATTGCAATTCCACTTCATTTTTATAGATCTCAAATTTATCTAGGGCTTCATCTTTAGTGGACAACAAATATACATAACAAAACCGTGAATAATCATCTATAAATGTTATTATATATTTCTTGTTTCCTAAAGACGGTGTACTATGAAAATCACAAAGATCACTATGTACAAGATCAAGCAATTTAGTATCTCTTTCCACATTATTAGGAAAAGAGCTCCTGGTTATTTTTGTTAACATGCATGTCCTACACTTCTCAATACTTGGATCAAAAGAAGGAATTAAATCATCCATAGCCATAGAATACAACTTTCTATAATTAACATGACCAAGTCTTAAATGCCAAAGAGAAGAATTGTCATTAATAACACACACATTGTTAACTAAAGCATTCGAAATGCTAAGTTTAAACATACCATTACAAAGATAACCAAGACCAACAAACAAACCACCTTTAGATAAAATAAACTTGTCCGACTCAAAGACCATTTTAAACCCTATACGATTCAGGATAGCTCCGGATACAAGATTACGCCTAAGTTCCGAGCAAATACAACATCTCTTAACACTAGAGATTTTCCGGAACTAAAGACTAACTCTACTTGTCCTACACCAAGAACTTGAGCTGTAGAGTCGTTGCCCATGTATAGAACTTCTCCATTGTCCACCTCCTTGAAGGTTTTAAATGAAGACCGCTCCTTGCACACATGCCTTGAAGCTCCCGAATCGATATACCATGAACAATCATCCCGTACACAAAAGATTTCGAAATCATACACACATAATTCAAACCCGAATTACATGTAAATTGTGCACAAGTACCTTGTTTGGCTTGGGATTGGCTAGACTCGCCTTTCCCTCCACCTTGCTCATTCCTTTTGTTCATCTTCTTCTTCCAAAGGAAGCAATCCTTCTTGAAGTGTCCGGGCTTGCCACACACCCAACAACCACGTTGTTGACCAACTCCACCATTCTTAGGCCTTTTGGAATTGTTGCCTTTGGTGTAATTGTTAGCCCTCTTCTTAGGATTTGAGTCTTTGGACTTTCCATCCTCCACCATGTTAATGGTAGAAGAATTAGGATTTACCTCCTTTTGTCCATCTTGAACCCGAATGCCCTCTTCAATCCGAAGATGAGCACCCAATTGTTCCATATTTATATCATCTTTACTATGTTTAAGAGTATTCCTAACATCCTTCCAACTTGGTGGTAATTTGTCAACTATTGAACATACAATAAATGTCTCATCCATACTAATACTGTGTTGTTTAAAACTTCCTACTATCCTTTGGAGTTCATGGAATTGTTCCATCACTGGCCTAGTTTCAACCATCTTAAAGTTATTAAAATTGCTAACTAAGAATTTTTTACTAGATGCATCTTCGGCCATGTATTTCGACTCAAGGTCATCCCAAAGCATTTTAGCAGATTCATAGAATTGATAGACATCAAACAAAGTGTCAGACATACCGTTAAGAATGTGACCACGGCATATGTAGTCATCGTTCTCCCACTTGTTCCTTCTCCTTGAGGCCTCCAAAGTTTCTTCTTCCACAAACTCGGGTTTTGGAGTACTCAAAACATATGCAACCGAAAGAGAAGTGAGAAGGAAGTGCATTTTCTTCTGCCATCTACGGAAACCCACGCCTTCAAACTTGTCAAGTTTCTGAAAATTCGAAGTCATCTCACGAACCGTAGCCATCTTCAAGTATTATTGCTTTTGGATTGTTTGAAAATAGTAATGGGTTTGACAAAGATGATTACAAGATGAACAATGAATCTTCTAGGCGTGTTGGGACACTTTCCCAAAAGCAATATTCCTACCCTACACTGAGCACGGGTTACAAGGAATTCACTTCCGAGATACAAAGAAGAACAACGAAGATCACGCTCGTTATGAAATTCGTAGAATGAGAGTAAGAAAATAAGAATTTGATGCAATGAAGAGAACTTGTGCTTATGGAACTTTGAGAGAGTTTTTCTGGTTTCTTTTCATTCACATATGTTAGATAATGATCATTAGAGCCTTTGCAACGTATTAAAAGAAGCAAAAACACGGCAATAACCGTCACTCGAAAAGCCGCAAACAAGCGAAGGCAAGCGGGAGCTTGCGCTCCTCAAAGGAGCGAGCGCTCCTCTTAGGAGCGGGCGCTCCAAGGAGGAGCGAGCGCTCCTCCACCCATTTCTTCACTTCGCGTTTGTAAACCGAGTTCCTGCTGATTTTGTGCGAACGCTCCATCCGAGCGAGCGCACACTCTCACTAATGTATCACGTACATTAATCAACTCTAATTCACACGTTACTTCAAGTCACGACACCTTATCCTATATGACTTAACGTAACGAACCATGAAAACCAACACTCCGATACTCTAAATATCCAACACTTAATGAGGTTATTAATCAGGTTTTTGCTGCATTCTAACCCCCATTTCCGCCCAACCCTTAGAGAGGAAGAGAAAGAGTTCTTCTCTCTTCTCGGATTTTCGTCCATTTTTGCACACCTATTTTGTTTGCATCGTATCTCCTTCGTTTCTTATCTGAATTGAACGTGTGAGCAGTCAAAATCTATCTACTCGAAAAGATCTTGATCATGGTACAATTTGTTTATGAAGAAAGGGAAAGTCGCGACTTCAGTTTTCGTTTCAATCAGACGAGTCATCCGGTTTTTATTCCCTGTCACACCTTTACGAAATTAACCATATCCGGAGCTCTAACCGTTGGATCATTCTCAAATTTGAACAGCACGTTTACCATATTGATCTTCACTTTGACTGGAGCGATTGTGAATCCAATCTTTAAATCACCGGGGATCTTGGTCGGAACAGAGCAGTACGAAATAAGATTTTTCAATGTTCAAGAAGAAAACGTCTAGTGACTTGTTGCTACAAATTATCGTTCGTTGTGCTTCGGGGTTAGAAGAGGAATTGGATTGTATGCGTAACTCTTAACTATGTCTTTAGACTCAGTTCTCCTCCCGACGTTGCAGGTAACTAGTAGTTATCTTAGAACGATAGAGATTAGAGTATTTTTCGGTATTAGATTATTACGCAAGGAAATTGTTTAAAATACTTTTTGTATGAAATTATTGATGAAATTATACGTGAATGTTCTTGATGTATGCTGTGTGAATATTATGTGCAGCAAAATAATTTTCGTTTGATTTTTACTATTTACTTGATTTATTTGGTAATTTATGCGTTTATGGCTTATTTGCAAAATAAATAGTGAACGAATGTTATAATTGCTGAAATTATTTTTAGTGAAGCATGTTATATGTTTTATATGTATTTCATGCCTTGGAATAATTTTTGTCTACTGTTTCCAAGTTTATTTAATTGGTTTATCTGTTTTTACATTTTCGTGTATGTCAGTATATAAATCGTGAAAATTATTTCTGGAGGCCGAAAATTTTATTTTATTTGCATATTATGTATTAATGTGAGTTTATGTGAAATTTTGGTAATTTTTGGGCGTTTATTTCTATATTTAATTATTATATTGGCTTTATTGAGTATTCTGTAAATTAATGTTTAAAAATACTTATAGAGTCCGAAAATTATAAATAAAATTTGTACCATGTCAGTGGGGCTATAATGGTCGTAAGATAATTTTTGTGTTATTTTACTGATCGTACTTATTAGTTTAATAATTATTATTGTGTTTTTATTGTGAATTTGAGGATATTCTTTTAAATTATTTAAGAGCTTTTTAGTCAGAAATAATTTGTGATCTTGTATGTTCTTGGATGCTGGTGTTTAGTAGGTTGCTGTAAGTATTATTGGGTATCATTATGTTTATGTTTGATTTACGTAAAAATGATTAATTGTGTACTATTCATTTATTTAATAAGCCTTGGAGTTAATTGGTGATGCATTTTTTTGATTGAACTGTTAGTGCTGTAAAAACTAGTTTAATATCATTGTTGATGCTTAGTGATATTCAAAGTATTGTGGTTGGAGATATTTGTTGTAAGTTTGTAAGTTACTACTTTGAGGATTTTTTTGAAGAATTACTTTTGATGAATTATGGGTACAAGGCCGGGTGGCATCCCTTTTGACGAAAATTTTTGAGCTGAATGATACTTTGATGATATTTATGAATTATGATTTTATTTTTGAGATAAGAAGATCCGGTGGGATAGATGTAGTCCCCGGTGAAGAACATGCCAACCACCTGGTTTGCGAACTAGGGGTAAGCCTGGGTTAATTGTTGTCGTCCGAGAGGTCATGGAGTTTTGCGTGTTCTACCCTGCATCAGGAGTTTGGCCATTCTTAGACACAGGCAATGGGGAACGTAAGCCCATAGACTGACCTGGAGATTGCGATCTGACAAACCTTAGGAAGTGAATTGCGATTCACTAGCGTTCGGTTTCTGACTCAATCACTTGTTTTACCTATACTTTTTATTTTTATAAAAGTACTCTTGAGATGATTTATTTATTTTTATCCAATTCACTTGCTATTTATTATTCATTTGCGTTATTTGTGAGTTATATGGAAGTGGATGCATATTGTAGTTGACTTGACTTTATTCTTTCCTTTCTTACTAATCTATGTCTGAATCATGCTTTGATTTCTTTTATTCTGGGAGAACTGCTAGTTACTCCCCACTGATTGTAGATGTTTGTTGTATATTTTGCAGGTTTTGTTGATGGGAATCTTCTTTGGTTTTGGGCTCGGGTTGAGATGCGAGAATGAAATGATAGTTGTTCTAGGCCTAGACTGCTAGTTAGACTTTTCTCATTTGGAATATTCTGAATTAGTTATTTATTGTTATTATTTATTTAATTTGGTCTCTTAACATAGTTATTTAAATACCTTTGTATTAGAAGTGGCATTCCTAGAAGACGATGTTTCCGCCATCGTCCTATAATACTATTATTATTTCTTTCTTTTTTTCCGCTTTGAAATTCTGGGTGTTACAGTTGGTATCAGAGCAAAACGCTCCTAAACTCTGAAAAAGAGTTGCTAATGATTCTTTAGAATTATTAGTTAGCCATACGATATAAAATTTGTTTAGAATTAAGTTTAGTTGTTCACTATAATGAGAGTGTTATGGGTATAGTAAGTAAAGGGAAGCCTTATGGGAATGTGGTGTGCTTTCATGCTTATGGAGCATATGTTATATGTATAATTATTTGTATTATTGGTGGAATTAGTCTACCAAGTTTGCTAATCTTATTTGCAGGGCCTCTTACATGTAATTTATTTTCTCTTTTATCAGAGTGCGCAACGAAAGCGAAGTAATTTATAGCCTTCTCGGTTTAGTTGTGTGTTTAATTTATTTTGTGTTTTGCAATTTAAAGATAAACTTTAATTTTATTTTAATATAGTCTTGTGTGTTGCATTGCATTTATTTTATTTGTTGGTTGCTTGATAGTATATGTAATTATTATGTGCGACAGTATATATTTTCTGTTCTTTTCGAATTATGTGTTGTTTTTCATGTGAGTACTACGTATCTGTTTTATTATTTACAAAACTTTCTAGTTTGAATTTATATTCCACATTATATTTTAGATCTTTGAACATAATAAATTTCATACCTATATTAGAGTTATTTTATGACTTTCAAATTTTCCTATTGTTAATATTTTGATATATTCTTTTGAAAAATGTTTAATTTCAATTGTTTTATAATGGTTTGGAAAAATAAAGGGGTTTTGAAATTGTCTTTCAAGATATTTTTCAAATTTCTCTTACCGTCTTTTACCATCTATATTTATAAATATTTTTCTTTTAATATTTTTATTTTTCATGCTAATCCTTGTTCAGCCTTTAATTATGGTAATAAGTTTTTGTAGTCTTTGAAAATGAAAGTACTTTAATGAGTTGTCTTGGTGTTAGATTTAAATGTAGACGCAAACTATTTTGTTTTAAAGGTTAGCATTCAACAACTTTTACTTTACTTACTTTTCTTATTATTTTTTTCAAACTCAAATGCGTGAAAGGATCTCGTTTACTATTTGTTGTTTCTTGTTTAAATATTTAGTGCTTTCTCATTTCATAACAAAATTTTGGTTGTTTTCTTTACTTCTTATTTAATTATCTGACTTTAACTATTTTGTTTTATATTCTTTGGAAAGGAAATTTATATACTCAGTCTAAATTTTAAACTTAGCTTGTTTGAGTTGATATTGAGTCATAATGGGTAATTCCTTTGGCTTGTATGTCAATTTGATAGGTTGACACATTTTTTATCTGTTTTGATTTAATTTCTTTTTTTTCAGTTGATATTAAGTTTATATTGGGTGATTCCAGTAAACTCTAATGTCGATTTGATAAGTTGGCTTTGAAATATTGTTTTGTTGATACTAGGTTGCAATGAGTGGTTCTATGCACATTTGTGTCGACTTGGCAAATTTTATAATTGTTGTTTATAATTTATTACTTTATCGCCTATTTATTATTAGTGTTTCGTCGTTGTGAAATTTATTTTAAAGTTATCAATTTCTTTTACGAACTTTTGCTTCTTCGTTTCTTTTCTAAAAATATTTATGTATGTTCGGAATTATTATTTTATAATTTTTTGTAAATATTTATTTCATCTTCTTTTGCAAAATTACCTATAGTTTATTGTGCAAACGTTTTTACCTCAAACTTTCTACTTGTCTTTGGTTCTTTCACATTTTATAAAATGATTGTTGTTACCGTGCTTCTTTACTAGACAACTCTTTTGGTCTTCCAAAATAAATTATATATTACTTGAGTTATCAAATTTTATACCTGCAAAGTTGTTTAGTTAACTAAAATGCATCGATTTCTGTTTTCTTAATGTTCTTTATCTAGAGTATTTTCTTTTGTCTCTGGGTTGTTTTGAAGTTTCGAGGACGAAACTCTTTTAAGGGGGAGTGATTGTAACACCCCGTAATTTTCACCCTTTATTTTTTGTGTTTGTTTACATTAAAATGATATTTTTTCGTAAAAATAAATAATTAATTATTTAAATTATTTTGGAACGTGTTGTGAAAATGTGTATATATTTTTATATGTTGTGATATATTTATATATATTTATTTTAAGTTGTTAGTTATTTATTTTAAAGGTTATATTAGTTTCGTTATTTATTTAGGCGTTTAGGATGCGGTGTTGTCGCGTAACGTTTTTGTAACGTTGATGGACCGACTTGGGATGATGAAATGTTGCATCGCATATGGCGTGTCATACTGGCCGAAAATCAGCAATTATGGTGTGGAGGATGAAGAGTTTTGGTGCTCATTAAGTTAACCTTTGGATCTCTTGTAACCCCCTATTTAATTCCCCATTAACCCACCTTTATAATCACCCTTTAAACCATTGCTTAATGAGGTTATTAATCAGGTTTTTGCAGCATTCTAACCCCCATTTTCGCCCAACCCTTAGAGAGGAAGAGAAAGAGTTCTCCTCTCTTCTCGGATTTTCTTCCATTTTTGCACACCATTTTGTTTGCATCATTTCTACTTTGTTTCTTATCCGAATTGAACGTATGAGTAGTCAAAATCTATCTACTGGAAAAGATCTTGCTCATGGTACAATTTGTTTTTGAAGAACGGGAAAGACACGACTGCAGTTTTCGTTTCAATCAGACGAGTCATCCGGTTTTTGTTCCCTATCACACATTCACGAAATTAACCATATCCGGAGATCTAACCATTGGATCATTCTCAAATTTGAACAGCACGTTTATACCATATTGATCTTCACTTTAACCGGAGTGATTGTGAATCCGATCTTTAAATCACCGGGGATCTTGGTCGGAACAGAGCAGTATGAAATGAGATTTTTCAATGTTCAAGAAGAAAACGCCTAGTGACTTGTTGCTACAAATTATCGTTCGGTGTGCTTCGGGGTTAGAAGAGGAATTGGATTGTATGCGTAACTCTTAACTATGTCTTTAGACTCAGTTCACCTCCCGACGTTCCAGGTAACTAGTAGTTATCTTAGAACGATAGAGATTAGAGTATTTTTCGGTATTAGATTATTGCGCAAGGAAATTGTTTAAAATACTTTTTGTATGAAATTATTGATGAAATTATACGTGAATGTTCATGATGTATGCTGTGTAAATATTATGTGCAGCAAACTAATTTTCGTATGATTTTTACTATTTATTTGCTTTATTTGATAATTTATGCGTTTATGGCTTATTTGCAAAATAAATAGTGAACGAATGTTATAATTGCTGAAATTATTTTTAATGAAGCATGTTATATGTTTTATATGTATTTCATGCCTTGGAATAATTTTTGTCTACTGTTTACTAGTTTATTTAATTGGTTTATCTGTTTTTACATTTTCGTGTATGTCAGTATATAAATCTTGAAAATTATTTATGGAGGCCGAAAAAATTCTTTTATTTGCATATTATGTATTAATGTGAGTTTATGTGAAATTTTGGTAATTTTTGGGCGTTTATTTCTATTTTTAATTATTATATTGGCTTTATTGAGTATTCTGTAAATTAATGTTTAAAAATACTTATAGAGTCCGAAAATTATAAATAAAATTTGTACCATGTCAGTGGGGCCATAATGGTCGTAAGAAAATTTTTGTGTTATTTTACTGATCGTACTTATTAGTTTAATAATTATTGTGTTTTTGTTGTGAATTTGAGGATATTCTTTTAAATTATTTAAGAGCTTTTTAATTAGAAATAATTTGTGATCTTGTATGTTCTTCTTGGATGCTGGTGTCTAGTAGGTTGCTGTAAGTATTATTGGGTATCATTATGTTTATGTTTGATTTACGTAAAAATGATTAATTGTGTACTATTCATTTATTTAATAAGCCTTGGAGTTAATTGGTGATGCATTTTTTTGATCGAACTATTAGTGCTTTAAAAACTAGTTTAATATCATTGTTGATGCTTAGTGATATTCAAAGTATTGTGGTTGGAGATATTTGTTGTAAGTTTGTAAGTTACTACTTTGAGGATTTTTTGGAAGAATTACTTTTGGTGAATGATGGGTATAATGCCAGGTGGCATCCCTTTTGACGAATATTTTTGATTTGAATGATACTTTGATGATATTTATGAATTATGATTTTATTTTTGAGATAAGAACATCCGGTGGGATAGATGTAGTCCCCGGTGAAGAACATGCCAACCACCTGGTTTGCGAACTAGGGGTAAGCCTGGGTTAATTGTTGTCGTCCGAGAGGTCAGGGAGTTCTGCGTGTTCTACCCTGCATCGGGAGTTTGGCCATTCTTAGACACAGGCAGTGGGGAACGTAAGGCCATAGACTGACCTGGAGATTGCGATCTGACAAACCTTAAGAAGTGAATTGTGATTCACTAGCGTTCGGTTTCTGACTCAATCACTTGTTTTACCCATACTTTTATTTTTATAAAAGTACTCTTGATATGATTTATTTATTTTTATCCAATTCACTTGCTATTTATTATTCATTTGCGTTATTTGTGAGTTATATGGAAGTGGATGCATATTGTAGTTGACTTGACTTTATTCTTTCCTTTCTTACTAATCTATGTCTGAATCATGCTTTGATTTCTTTTATTCTGGGAGAACTGCTAGTTACTCCCCACTGATTGTAGATGTTTGTTGTATATTTTGCAGGTTTTGTTGATGGGAATCTTCTTTGGTTTTGGGCTCGGGTTGAGATGCGAGAATGAAATGATAGTTGTTTTAGGCCTAGACTGCTAGTTAGACTTTTCTCAGTTGGAATATTCTGAATTAGTTATTTATTGTTCTTATTTATTTAATTTGGTCTCTTAACATAGTTATTGAAATACCTTTGTATTAGAAGTGGCATTCCCAGAAGACGTTATTTCCGCCATCGTCCTATAATACTATTATTATTTCTTTCTTTTTTTCCGCTTTGAAATTCTGGGGTGTTACAGGCTCTTCATCCCAAATGATAAGTTTAGTCCTAATAAGAAGAGCAGCCAAATTCGACCCTAGGCGAATGCCAGCGCATGTTGAATTCTCAGTTACATTTAATGGGATACCAAATCTCGAATGAGTTGTTATTCCTTGTGGAAGGAGGCACTCGAAGCTACCGGCAATACGATTTCACCCATTTTCCTTATTGCAGCACATAACGTCTTCCAGACATATGTTTTATCGGTCCCTCAGTAGCAGTAAACCAAAAAAAGACGCCTCCTTCTGGACTCGACACAACATATATGACTTCTCGATAAATCCTCAACTGCTCATCAGTTAAATCTTTATACAATTTGTCGTGTTCCAAGGTCATTTTCTGTATGTCATATGAAAGCTCATCTGCTATGAGATTGTTTTGTCCTTTAAACATAATTAACTCCTCTGGAAAAGGCATTTCAATAATTCTACGCAAGCTGCTACCATTAACTTGGAGCATGGTTTCAGTGTCAGCCAATGCAAAAGCTTCAATTTGATCGTCAATTAGCTGAAGATCTGTGAAAACATAAATTCCAAGGAGGCAATAATCTATATTTAGTATGTACATTGTTTAAAAATATCTTATTACTTATTTAACAATGTTCTCATAGTTGTTTACCTTTGTTTTTTTGAATAGCACGCAGTTTGTACATAATGTCATCATATAGTAACTGGTGGGTCTTTTGCCAAATTTCTTCCGGCTTCGACAAACTCCCAAATAACAGTAACATGGATAACAAATGTATTAGGTAGTGCCCTGATTCTCTAAAACTTGCTTTCGTTATTGCGTCAACATATTCCTTATCATCAGCTAGTAACCCCCTTGCATAGCAAGCTTCCTTGAATGTAGGATACACTACACCATCAACTATTCTAATATCTTCGTAGCATGTCATGCCCTTTACAAAATTGAGCAAAGTTCTAAGATAGAACTTTTTTCCTGATCCTGGTGTGACGTGGTAGATCCGTCCTATTATGAAACCTTTACTTCTTGGTGTCCACTTTCTCTGATCTTGCTTCCAGACAAATTTTGTAGGAAACTCCACATAACTAAGCTCTCTAGCTTCTGCATATTTTTCCTTACATTCCATCCAAGATATAATTTTGTATTATCGATATGAGGTCTCTTTAGTGTAGATTCTACATCAACATGGTCATTAAACAAAACAGTTTGATCTCTTGGTAGATGGAAACTTAGTCCTTCCACACAGGAGTTCGATAATGGATGTTGAATTTAAAAGTCCTCCAAATTGCTCCAAATCAGGGCATCCGTAGGCCACTACCATTAATTCTCCAAGCCACCTTTATTTGTTTGCTTTACTGCGACGTGCAAATCTACATGTACCTTTTTTCCTTCAAATTGGATTTTTTTGCTATTGATTTTGTAATTTTTTTTCCTGCAATCTACAATTTCTCTTTCACCCAATTGTTTATAATAAATTCAAGTCATGAGACTCATTTGTCTTTCAACCCTTTATTATTAAAAAATGAGATTGTATATGTATGTCCCACTTCGAACCCATGTTTAAGAAGTCTCTCTCTTTTCTCACCTTTTCCTCAATGTTTTACTATTTGATCTAATTTTTTTATTAATATCTTAAGATTCAACTTCTTTGCAGAATACTATAATCATAATTTCAGACATCTAGTAAAACTTTGACATTGGTACAAACGTGTAAAAATGAAGGAAAAATAATACCTTTGCATTATATATGAAAAAAAAAATAGAAAATAAATCATGAGTAACATAGAGTTTTATTAGGTATTACATTTTCTTAATATTATGAGGCTATTAGTTCATAGCTAGCTTTTTGAAGTTGTAATCTTAGTCTAATTTGTCTTTTAATAAATCAAAGTTTTTTTTTTAGAGGTTGATTTTGCAATGTAACGTTTTTGCTTTAAAAGATAGTTTCTTATAACATTTTTATAAAATTCTCTCTTTTTGGGTGTTACAAAAAAACCAATCTTTCCTATTTCCAGTCCTCTTATATTCACTCTATCATTTATCAGATTGACACTCCCATTTGAGATATCAATTTTCTTGGATCTTAATCTAAGAGATAAGCATGTTAGCCTGGAAAGAATACTTAGCTTGTATCCCCGTAAAAACATTCTACTTTATATATACCAACACTTTCCCATTTGTTTCCTCCGTCTTCATATTAGATCTTACCCAACAAATTTCATGGCTATCTCTCATTTGGAAAAGTCCAATTACATTCTATAACATTTTAAAATGTTTTCTTTTGTAAAAGGTTAAAGATAATTTTTCCAGATTCTATCATTGTTATATATTTAACTATACTTTGTCCCTAAAAATATATACTTCCTCCGTTCCAATTTAGTTGTGTGACACTTTCCATTTTATGAAGTTTCAAATTAGTTGTTACACTTTCATTTTGGGTAATAACTTCTCTCTATCTCTCTCCTATCATATGGGACCCTTTTGTTTTATGTCTCTATATCTCTCCTCTCTAAAAATTGCCTAGGAGTCCGTGATTTAAAAAGTGTCACAACTAAATTGAAACGGAGGAAGTACATATAATGTGCAAATTACACTTTTCCATTTATTTAAGCCAATTTTATTCTTCGACTTGAAAAAAAAATTCTCTTTTTGTAGAAGTTTAATTTAAAAGATAATGTTTTTGCATTATAGAATCACAATATATATAGGTATACTTTTATTTCTCGTAAATTAAAAAATGAAGTTTGTTTTAATGGCCTATTTTGCCTTTTCACAAAGTCATTTCGAAATTCTAGAGTACATATTTATTATAAAACTGTTATAGCACTAAATGGAGTGCTATAATGGACTATGAATTATATACTGCTAATAAAGAGCTATATATAAATTAAGGGGACTATATTAGTGAGGTAATATACTAACATAAGCCTTGTAAGAGAATATTAGTATTAGAATCGAAGAACCTAATATTTCATAGGGATCCGTCTTATATGTGGTGATAGGGATCTACTCAAAATTTGTCATCTAAAAAAATTGGTTACAAAATTACTCAACCATCCCTCAGTAAATGCTAGATAGGAAGGACAGTTGTAAGACATAAGTTTAATAATTACAACTTAATATCTAACCCATACAATTTAAAATTAGTAATATTTATTTATGATAATGTCACTGGATTAATATCAGTCACATCATTACAAAAATGATTAATTTGTTATCTTGTAGTTAAGATAACCCAACTATGTAAAAGATAATCATATCAAAATTTAGAAATGAATCATTCCTAATAACCTAAATAATATCCAATTGAATATGCACCGCATGTCATTTTATCATATGCAGATTAAACATTGTATAAATAAAACTATCAATAGGATATACCTTTGGAGATACCACATAAAGGGTTTTTTTTTAGTGTTTAATGTTATTCTCCCAAGTCGAGGAACAAATTCGATCTTGATGTATGTTTATGCAGAAAATTACGAAAATTGTAGCGCATAACACGAATAACTACTAACCAATTTTTTTGTGAAATTGTGGATCTCATATAAATTTACAAAACCATCACAGTAACAAAAATTGGAATAATATGAAAAGAATAAATTTGAAAAAATAACTCATTAGTTTTAAAGTACTCCCTCTATTTTTTATCATTTTCATTTTCCCGTGTGCGTCTCCCAATGCACATTTTTGAACTTAAATATCTTTTATTATATATTAGTAAAAATTATAACAATTGAATATTAATAATTTCAATTGAGACGAATCAAACAAGACCCCACATGACTATATTTTTTTCTCATAAATTATAAAAAATTGAGAAGATTATCTCTAAATATGAATAGTGTCAAGATTCCAAGTGAGAAAGATAAAAAACAAAGGGAGTATATCTTTTTGGTAAACTTGATTCTTGTTTCGCTTGTAAAAAGAATAGGTTTCCTTTTCTCTCTAGCCATTTTTGTTTCCTCACATCGAGTAGGACCATTAGTATCATCCCTTAAAGATTGTCCTTGCTCCATAACACCTCAAGACTATAAGAAGCAAAGCTAATTAACGATGAAACTATTTGGTTATTTTGGTAATTGGCATAGTAGCAATAATAATGATAATGATAATAATTGGAGCACAATACATGAACATAAGATAACTAAAAATGGAGTAGATCACAAAATTCATGGGCTTTTAACTAGTTCAAACTCAAAAACATTCATTCACAAAAAAAAAGGAAAAGAACTTAGGGACAAAATTTTACTCTCACTTGCTTCTCTTTTTCCTTGATTATCTCATACACTTTTCCCTCACTTTGTGGGCTTAGATATGTACTTGTCTTCTAATATTTCTAGCAGATCACACCAAAATCATAGGATTTTTCTTTTACATTTGATTTAGAATTCTCCTTCGAACTTTTAGTCATTGCATGAAATTTTCCCAATTGTTTAGGAAGAAATCAGGGTAAATAAGATAGCAAGATTTGAGGAAATAAAGTTTATCTCAAATTTATATATATTTATATAAGATAAATTATGATATAGTCTATAATATAACCTAACTTGGGAGAACGAATTTAAAAATAAACTGTTTGGTAAGACTTATAGTGTTTATAACAAAACACTTACTTATGATTTATCTATGTAAACGTTTGCGAAATATATAATATGCATATAGGATTATAATTTATAGGGATGTTATTTTAGATATAAATAATCAAAATATTAATGATCATACTTTCACCCTATAAACTAAGGGGCATATAAATAATCAAAATGGTAGCATAGTTTCTTTCAGAACCCTATGAACTAATGATTCTAAATATATTAGTTTAGTTTATTTCAGAACCCTATGCTTTTTGATGGATACTAAAATGATCATAGTTCTTCAACTAATATATATATATATATATATATATATATATATATATATATATATATATATATATATATGCAGAATTATAAATGTTGATGTATAGTTTTCTAAGACATAAATTAATGGTTAATCTTTAATAACAATATGCCATATAAACCTGATAAAAATAAGAATGAGAAAAACATATGCATCATATACATGATAAAAATATATGCATCACTCTATAATTTTCGTCCATTCAAAAAAAGCATATATATGAGAATCAATAAGAACTTGACTAATTATGATAGATACAAATAATATATGACTAATTATGTTGTACATAGTGTCCATAGAATAATTGTTGATATACAAATCATATATGACTAATCTATGTAACCAATTAATCAATTTTAGAGCATGTTTCTAAAAAATAAATAATCAAAATGCTACATTTAATACTTTTTAGTTGTTCAGTTTGTCTTGAGCCCTTTAACTTTTTTCTTGGATACTCTTTTTTTTTTTAAATAATATTTCTACATATGCTAGTTTAATGTATATAGATCCAAAACGTTGATGTATAGTATACAACTAGTTTTTGACCGTGCAAAAATGCACTGGAGGCCATACTTTTATGTCATATTATAAATTATTTATTAGACGAAAAGAGACATGTAATTAATGACAACAACATTTTTGTTTAATGAGAGTATTAAAATGAAACATAAAATCAAATTGAATACACCACATTATTAGATGAACAAACAGTTACACTTTATCTTTATTGAAACATAAAAATAGTGTCAATTACAATTCTTTGCATAATTCAAACATTTTGAAAAATTTTCATATAGACCACATTGGTTGTAACGGATGAGTTGCCACGATCTTTATCACAGATCAAGATTTTCAAACCCTTTTTGCTTGTAACTCTTGAAATAGCTAGCCACATACAATTGTCCATGGCTGAACACTGGCCGGGGGAGATATAAGCCAATGTGCGCTAAGGATTGTCCTTGGCTTTGTTGATTGTCATTGCAAAACAAACAACCAATGGGAATTGTCTTCTTTGAAATTTTACGGGGAACTTTGTTGCATCTGATAGGGTAAGTGTCATCCGCGGAATAAAAACTTTATCACCAACATTACTACCAGATACAACAACTGCCTCGATAATTCGATTGCCAAGGTACTTAACGACTAACCTAGTATCATTGCAAAGCCCAGAAGTATGATCAATATTCCGTAATAGCATCACCGGTGCTCCTACCTTCAAGGTTATATTATGATTTGGCAAACCCCCGCACTTGATTGTATTCAAAAATTCAGTAGAGTACATCTCGTGTATTTCGAAATTCCCTTCCTCCATTGAAATTGCATCTGAACTCAAGTACATTCTTTCTTCACCTGGTAAGCGTGATAAAACACGATCATTAACCATGTCAGCAATTTCATTAGTTGGAGCAAGAATAGCTATTTCTTGAAAATAACTTGCTTCCCATATGTTATCTTCTAGATTAGGATATGTGCTATCGACTATTGCAAAAATAGGGTCATCTCCTCCATATATCAATGCTTCATGAGGAATTTCTATATTGGCTTCACCATCATTTGGTTCACCAACTTTGTCATCTCCAATGTTCAGAATCCACTCAGAGAACTCCCTAATTTCTTCCAGATTTGACTTACCAGATCCTATTTTGAGACGCATGTTTTGCGTCAATCTAAGCACACGACAAAAGTCCCATAAATAAGAACTATTGATTGCTGAAAAGACAATATCTTGCCTGCTACCTTTGGGAACAACAGGCTTGTGTTACCATTTACAATATAAAATTAATAATAACGCTTTTTTATTTTTATGTTATCGCATATGAATTTGAATTTTTCTTTAGTATTTAGTGTTATACTTCCATTTGTATCTTCATTTATTATGAAAATATTGATATTTGCATATTTTTTAACTGCATAATATAACAAAGGAAAAAATTGATAAATTTCATTTTAAACTTGTAACTTTTTCTTATATGTGAATCTAACAACAGGCTTTAAGATTCGTGCATATTGGACGTGGGATATTTTATTTTATAAATGTAAGATTCTAAAATGTTTCTCCTAAAATCATGATGTGAATATTAATTACCTTGTAATTTAGAGTTTTATTGCTGTGTATTGCGAATATTTAAAAACTGACTCATGATGGTTACGTGACGCACCATTTCTTAAAAATAAAAGTTGATTGAAAAATACTTCGTTTCGCCTACTTTTGCTTCCTTTAGAGGCTAACATAAAATTACAATATGCACCACCACTGGTACTTAGCCATGCAACTACTTTTTCTCTCGCTTCCACAGTCCCGGTTACCCCCTCTTGCTATCACCACCACTGCACGAATGACACCATGCCACCTTTTGGTCACCACCCACCAGGGCACCACTACTTATATGCTTTCTCACGGGCAGCAATATAGAAAGATACTTAATTGATTTAGTTTTATTTGATTGTTCTCTCAAATTCGAAGGTTATCCATTATTACTCATATAATTTCAAAGGAAATTTCAAAGTATCCTTCACTTTCTTGAGTTGTAATTGATTTTCTTCTAATGAATGCAAGATTCCGCCGAAAATTTATTAGGTTACTAACTAATTACCCTCCTCTATACTCCATGCCATTTCATCTACAATTAATTACTACTTATTTTTTTTTACATAAATTACAAAAACATTGAGCTTCCACAACAAAAAGCCAAAGCTTCATCCTTGTTTATTGTTCTATTACAAATGATGACATTAAAATTAATTTTAGGTTAAACAATTCGTACATGCATTAAGTCTCAACCATTCACATACATGCGTGATTTAGTTTAGTTTGCATGTTCTCTTAAGTTTGAAGGCTACATTATTACTCATACAATTTCAGAGTATCTTTCTCCTTTTTGAATTGTAATTGGTTTTCTACTAATTGATGGAAAAATTCGGCGAAAATTACCAGTTTATGAACATGCATAAGCGGTGTCCAAATCATCATATGTTCCCCATTTGATCCCTGACTATTTGATGAGGTTTGCAATTTACCATTAAATTTTAAAGTATCTTTTATAGACATATGTCTGAGTTTCCCCATTTTGTTTCCCAATGATGACGGTACTAATAACTCCGTCTAATTGGTCCTAATAAAAAAATAAAAATAAGCCTAAAATTAACTATTTCATGTCTAACTTTTATTTTTAGCCCGTTTTCTAAGCCCACTTTCGAAAATATTTTTTAAAAATAGTTTTACTAAACCACTTTCGTCAATCTTCTTTAAAAATAGTTTTACAAAATCCCATTTCTGAAAACTTTTTTCTAGCCCATTTGATTCTTAATTCAAGAGGTCGTTAAATATTAGATTATTGATGTTAAGAACCTAACTTCTAACGTTATTATCTTCTTTAGGTTGCAATTTATTAATCTTATGTGCATATATTTTATTTGCAATTTGATATGTGGCTAAATTATGTAAGGATATTTACCTCGAGCATAATTACTTTTGGTTTATTAGTTTTTCTTTAAAGTTGATTGGCAACTTTTTTTTTTACAAAAAGAAATTATCTAGGTTATTTGATTATTTTAGCCTACACCATTCGTTACTCATCTAATTTTATCCCGAAATGAAAGTTACTTTTCATCCCTAATTTTTTCATCAATTTTTTCAAAATGGCAATAAAGCATTTCACCATAATTATGAGCCTTAATTATGGATTATATATAATTCTAATGTCAGCTACACTAATTTAAAAAATAAATATACATAAAATACGAATATAATGGTATATACTTCTAAATTTTGTAATTCGATATTAAAATAAAACGGTATAGTGGCCCAAAAAGAACTCCAAATCTTCCTCCTCTTCTACTCGTCTTCATCTCCCCTGTTCCCCTCATTTCCTTTTTTTGAGCAAATGATGGTGTTAACGTTTTTCTCTTTTGAATTCAAGAATCACCCATCGAAGATTAAATCTTTGCTCGCCCAAAACTCCATTACTACCTTTCAAAGGTTTTAGAAACTCTACAATGTCTTTTTGTTGTGGTCTCTAAGTTGCTGTTGCCTCACATAAGCTCTCCTCTACTTTGTTCTGTGCAGTGTTGCTAGTGCTGCGTCGCTAGTGTTGTCGACGTTGAGGCTGGCTGCTGCCCTGCGCAAGTTTGTTGTTACTGCCGCTATTGATTGTTCTGTTGTCTGTTACATGTATCGGCTTCAATTCTTGCTCCTTTCTTTCGTGATTTATAAAACCCAAAGTCAATACTTTGCTAAATTTATATTATATTAAAATTATATTAGATAAAGGAAAAGAGAGATTGTTATCATCAACTTCATCTTCATCTTCAAAAATTGTCTCTGCTACTCCTAAATTTCTACAACCCACTTTCATGATTTCTTCAACTTTTGTTTCATTAGACTAATCAGACATAGAGCTACAGCCTACAGGAGACAAATTAAATTTAAAAGAGTGAGAAAAATGAAAAAAGGAGTGAAAATCAGATGGAAAAAAAGTAGTGATTAATGAAGAATTTGGTTGCAAAGGGCATTTCTTATCATATCCCTTCTGCTTGTGAGATTCTTTAACGCAAATGACGACTTTTTATTGGTATTGAGATTTTAAAAATTGTTTGGAATATGTTATTTTTGTGGGGATTATATGACACGAAATTTCTCTTAGTTTGGTAGTTTCAGACTTTATTGATAATAATTATACAATTGAATTATAATTTGTAGGGGAGTGTTATTTATGATTGTGCATGATTTATGGATTATTACATTTGTTACCAAATATAGGAGATTGCAATTGATTACCCTATCATAAATCAAAGGCATAATTAGATTGCACAATCAAAAATTATATTTTTGAATGACACGTGTGCATTGGCTTCCATAAGATTGACAAATGGCAAGACGAAGTTCGGAGAGGAGCATTTTGATGCCATATGGCGAAAGTGATTATATGAGCGACACCTAAGCAAAATTAACCTAGCTTTATATATACTAGCAATTTACGCATGCAATGCGTGCTTTAATTATTTTCTTTGTTGGTTATTCTTTTGCAGTAAACTCATTGAATTTTTTCTTTTCAAATCAATTTTCCATGATATTTATATAACTTCAGTTCTTCTTGATTGTGCTATTTTATGAGTAAATAATTTCAAAACAATGAAGCACGTATAATGCATAAAGCAATTAGAAATTATATATCACTAACCTTTTGTTTGTTTTAACATAAAGTTGGAGTTGAAACTATGTGATGGTTCGATAATGTGACTTTAGATAAAGAGCCTATTTTATTGATAAAAAAAATATAAGTTTCTAAATACATTATAAATCATCATCAAGTTTTTACATACTACATTATTGTCGATAAAGTATTTCAATAACACACCTCTAACTATTTGTTTATGGACTTTTCTAATCAATATATAATCATATGTATGTGTCATTTTAAATTTATGGTAAATTTCCTTATGTAAAATTATTTT
Organism: Beta lomatogona; assembly: GCA_947646795.1. NCBI lineage: Eukaryota > Viridiplantae > Streptophyta > Magnoliopsida > Caryophyllales > Amaranthaceae > Beta > Beta lomatogona. The sequence continues at coordinate 7,210 of CANSNZ010000524.1, read as the reverse complement.
GTCAATTTTATGTTGATTGTGATGACTTTGAATTGTTTGGGAATTTCCTTTTATAAAATAATTTTGTCAATTTTTTGTTGATATGCATTGATTGTGCTGACTTTGAATTTTTTAGGACTGTTGTTTAAAGTTTTTTTTTCTTAAAATATAATTTATTTAACAGGGGTAAAAATGTGATTTCAGATGGGCACATCGTTGCTCCCCTCTTCCCTTATAGTATAGAGATATATAGATGAATACATTTCAATATAGGAATAACCTATATATTGATTTGACCAAGTTATAACCTTATCTAAAGTGTAATGCAATCTAATTGTAGTATAGATTATTCATATATGCGTTTATATATAATTTTTTACATGTTACACTTTCTATTTTAGGAAGTTTAAAATTAGATGTTACACTTTTATTTTGGGTAATAACTTTTCTCTATCTCTCTCCTATCACATGTTCACATGGGACTTGTTTTCTTTTTCTCTATCTCTCTCCTCTCCAAAAATTGCCTAGGAGTCCGTGATTTTGAAAGTGTAACATGTAAAAAAACGGAGGAAGTATGTTTTTTATGCCTGTCAATTGATAACAACACATACAATTTCCTGAATATGGATTTGCTTATCAAAAGAAGCTCCTGACTGCAAACTAACCATAACAACAAAGGCTATGTGTTCTTTTCAACTTGTCTAAGCACTCTAGTGCTTATTTCGGATTTGATCAGATCAGATTAGAAAAGTTCAGAGCAAATCAGAAAAATTCAGATCAGATCAGATCAGATCATAAAAGTTCAGATCAGATCAGATCAGAAAAATTCAGGCCTTATCCTTAATTCTTTTTCTAAATATTATTATTATTAATATTAATATTATTATTATTATTATTATTAGAGTTTTTTGCGGGGATATACCAGGGTAATAGGGCATTTTGTGGGGATATATCTCACTAAATTATTTTTGTGAGGATATACCAACCTAAATTTAAATTTTATTAAAAGGTACAAAAAACACTATTTTCGGCGAGAAAGTCAAATTTCCGGCCTTCGACTTGGTAGGAACTCGCGAGTGAGCCACAAATGTTGTGTTTGACCCCCTCTACCACGCTCATACTATTGAAATGTTTTTTCTAACAATTTTTTAAAGAATTCCCTCCCTTAATAACCAACCCCCTCCCTTAACATTTCCCTCTCCTTAAACCTTGGAAAATAACGCTCTTCAATTCAACAAGAAAGGGCAGTCCAAATTCATCAATTGCAAAGTATGATGTCTTATTTTAGCTTTAATCTCAATTCAATGTACTTCTTGTGTTCTTCAATTGTACTATGTGGTTTGAATTTGTGCTATAGGGTATAAATTAGGGTTAAGTTACCAAGTCAAAGGCCGAAAATTTGACTTTCTCGCCGGAAATAGTGTTTTTGGTACCTTTTAACAAAACTTAAATTTAGGTTGGTATATCCCCACAAAAAAAATTAGTGAGGTATATCCCCACAAAATGCCCTATTACCCTGGTATATCTCCGCAAAAAACTCTTATTATTATTATTATTATTATTATTATTATTATTATTATTATGATTATTATTATTATTATTATTATTATTATGTAAGAAATGACATGACATGACACGACAATATGACCATAACTCAATATGAAATAAATGGATTCGGGTCAAAGTTTGTGACACGTTTTAAGTAAATGGGTCAACATGACACGACAGAAGTTAACTCCCAAAGTTGGAACTGTTGTGAGATAATCAAAAGTTGAGCATTTTAATAAATCGACCATAGTTAAAACTGGTATTGTCAATTTTCCAAAAAAAAAAAAAATATGAGCGACAGTTGTCACTTGTGATTATATATGTCTATGGCTTAGCCATTACATTACCCCCAAAATGAATAGAGTGAGTACATAATTTTTGAGCTCAAAAACTTGGGCTGGTTTTTTAGTTCACTTGGATCCATCTGCCAATAATATTTGTCTTCTAAATTCTAACTTATTCACCTGCTAAAAATAAGTAAGAACACCATTTGATATTATTTACTTTTATTAGTAGTAAAAAGTAGGTAATGCTACAATAGAATGTAGTAGTTGTTGTAAGTGTTGGAGTTGTAAATTTTAATGATATTGACAAAAAGTCTGCAATTACTTAATAATAATAATAATAATAATAATAATAATAATAATAATAATAATAATAATAATAATAATAATAATAATAATAATAATAATAATAATTTCTTGGACGTTAATAATTATAAGAATAATCGAACTGAAAAGTTCAGATCAGACCAAATCAGAAAAGTTCAGATCAGACCAGATCAGAAAAATTTCGTGATCGAAATGTTCGGCACCAAATCGAAATGTTCGAGATCGAGATCGGACGTTCAAATCGGTTCGAGATCGAACCAGCCCGGGCCAAATCAGATTAAAAAAATTCATATCAGACCAGACTAAAAGAACATAGCCAAAGTAATGAACTAAATTAAGACGGTTTTCCATGAATGTGTACATAGCTGAAAAGGCTTAGTGTAGCCTAGTATTTTAAAAGTAAAAGAAAAAGAAAATGGGAAACATAAAGAAGAATGTAAAATTAAAGAGTAGTGAGTAGTGACTGACAGCTAAGAAGAAGAACGATGCAGGAGGACAAAATAAGAAATAAAGTGATAGCAGGAATTCGAACCCTTCACCAACCAGTGCACTAAAATCATATAAAGGTCAACTAAGCTGTTGGAACACAAGGTGACACTCAAGAAGGGGGGGTTGAATTGAGTGGCTAAATCTAATCGATTTTCGCAAAAACACCCTTATGGCCCAGTGCCGTGCACTGTGTTATTCACTCGTAAAATCTCCGATTTATGTTTTTGCTGAACCGAAAATGAATCAAACAATAAAACAATGAAATCAAATTATAAAACACTGGAATTTAACGTGGTTCACTCTCACCTTTGAGATCTACGTCCACACAAACTACTCTTTTATTGTTTGAATCGTAAAATATCAAACTCTTGATACAATTCGATTCCCCCACTACTAACTCTAATAGTGCTCCCCAACACTTAACCCCCTAAGTGTTGCTACTCTCCTATAATATAAGAATTACAGAAAGAAAGATTCCTCAAAGAAGTGCTTCTTATTCAAGCAAATAGAGGATCGTTACAAGCTTTGTTTAGAAACCTTAACTTACTAGAACTCTGTGCCGTACACTGTGATATGGGAGATCATTTCCAGCTCTCAAAATATTTTTCTCTTCAAATCTGAAAACGTGGTTTGCTATAATGATTTCTATCCCTTATATAATTCAATCAACTCAATAAGAATCCTTCTCCAAGATGTATTATCTTTTTGAACAATTTATATTCCTAAAATAAAGGGATAGACTTCTTTTCCTATTCAAAATCCAATTTTATCTTTTATAAAAACTGATTTTTTCTTTTCCTTATAAGATAAGGATTCCTTCATATTTTATGCAAACTATTAATCAGATTTTAAATCAAATTTTATCCAAAATTCTTTATCAAAATCGTTTTCTTTAAAAATCAGTTTTTCTGTTTATAAAAATTTTCATCCGAAAATCTTTACAATAAATATTTTCCTTTCAAAACTAATTTTCGAAATTAAAAACTCCCCTTTTTATATTCTTTAAATATAGACACATGAAATTAATATAATTACCTATTTTCTTAACTCTAAGAAAATAGTTAACCATCCTAATTTCATATTTCTAATTTAGCACAAAGTTCCAATACGTTAATTACATTGCATAAACATGACTAAGAACATAACTAGACCTAAGCTTCCATATCTTCAAGTTCTTGATCTTTCATGAACATCCAATCTTGATAGCTTTCTTAGGTCACTGTTACATACATACATGTTATAGCATAAAGTGTTTATCATCATCAAAATAACATTGACTTAGAGTCACAACAAATTTCCCCTTTTTGATGATGACAAACAAATAATACTTCCCCCTCAAAATATGCACCATTAATCACATTAGGAAAAATAACTCAACATCATTAACAAGTAACATGGTAACCAAGATAACCAATTCATTAGTCTAAGTACTATACCCATCTTCCCCCTTTTGACATTATCAAAAAGGAGAGCATCAACATGTTTAGCGAGACAAAGTGAGATATAGTCAGCAAAATAATTCAAGTAGCTCAAGCAATAAATACTAAGGATGCTGGTGCTATGTCATAATCCAACTCACAATCCGAATTTATGAAGCAAGAAATAATCATGAAGGATCATGGTGATGGCTAAGAAGGTAAGATAAAGAAAGGTAATGCAAGCTTGAAGATTTAAAATGGCAATTGGCTCAACAAGTGCTTAATCCTTTCTTTAAAGAATTTCAACTTCCGCAAATAAGCATCATAGGACTTTCTTCACTGTGGCTCTGTGTGTGTTTCTGTGCCAGTGAACAATATATTCCCTTCCAAATATAACTAATCTTCGGAATACTAAAATCCAAAATGATGATCTTCAAAACTTTGATAATTTTCTTCACATTTGAATTGAACTCTAGGACTTATCTAAAATAAGTGTCTTACTCTCCTTTTCTTTTCTTTTCCTTTTCATTCTTTCTCCTTTCTTCTTCTTTTTTATTTTTTTTATGAAGGAGAAGCAGACCATACAGTATTACTAGAGTCAATCAATAAGAGATCAAAGATAATAAGTTAATTCGGACCTCATTTTGTTTTTGATGCATCTCCTGGCACTGTGCCTTGCACAGTGTGAATCAGTAACTTTCATTCTTTCACGTATTTGTGTTTCATTCCAACCTTTTCATGTTCCCCCTTAATTGATGCATCTTTTTCTTCCATCATCATATCAAGATGTTCTTGCCCCATAAATTATCATTAATCAAGATTAAAAGCACTTGTTGAACTTTGGATCAATGGGTGAGGAAAAGAAGGAATATAATAGGGAAATGAAGATGAGGAGAGACATATGAAAGAAAGAAATAATGAAGCACAAATGTCAAACTCATAAATAGAAAATCAGATTATTGGGATAAAGATCAAGCTTGCTATAGGAGAAAAAAGTTGCATTTTATAGCTCAAAAAGTCGGCAACTTAGGATCATATAGCTCATTAGTTTGGCAACTTAGGATCATGACATTAGGACAGCATCATTAGACCATTACGAGTCCTTTTTATATCAAGTAGACCTTTACTCACAAAGCTTCACAAAGACATGCATCAACACTCTAATTAACATATTTAAAGGAGGACAACAAGCATAATACTCAACTAATTTCCAGAAATTAATCCCAAAGCCACAAATTATCTTGTAAAATATTCATGCATGAATTTCAACATAATTACCTTGATCACACAATTGTGGTATGCTTAACAAACTGTTTTTCAAACCACTTACCAACATCACATTTTTCTATGGAGTGTGTTAGGGATTTGTCGACGTTTCAAATACCAATTATTTATCCCTTTTTGTTATCGCCAAATGTAACCCACCCTCCATAGTAGGCTACTAGTGAGAGGAGTTGAGATTTATCACTAGTCATATGTCTTAAGCAGCCGTTGTCGAATAGGCTGCGTCCTCTCACGTTTGCCTGCAAAAAGATCACTTGTTAATTTTAGGAACCCAAATCTGTTTGGGTCCCTTTTTCTTTCGTTGAGCTTCTAATAAGTCTTTTCTAACCCATATTTGAGTTACATACTTTACATTTTTCGCAACATTCTTTTTCTTGACATTACAATTATCCATAAGATGTCCATTCTTTCCACAAAAGTTGCAAATCAAATATTCAGGTAGATCGACATATTTTCTTTTACGAAAGTCTCTTTCAAAATTTTTGGCAACATGCGTTACACCGTGCCTCAGTCCGTATATCCTAAACCAATTCTGTTTCGATTGCTAGTTGTACTGGAGATATATTCTAAGGCTTTTTGACCATCTAACCAATTTTCATACATTTTCCGAGCAATAGTCAATTGTGATTCTAAGAATTCAACAGAAGTGTTTAGATCGCTATTTCTTTTTCTCGAAATTTCCAAATCTCTTTTAACTTTATCAAGTTCATCACTTAAATTAGCATCATGAGGTAGCATAAGTGGAACAATTCTGGATCTTTGTCTTGATTCTTTCAACTCAGTTAACTCATGTTTTCAATTTGATTTTCAAGATCTGAATTTTTAGCCTCTAGCACAGTGTATGGCACAGTGTTATGAACAACTTCTTTTGCGAGAGACTTTTCGCACCTTAAAGCATTTAACTCAACATCTTTCTCTTCAATAATTTTCTCTTGTTCATCAATCCTTTTCATCAGTATTTTATGTTCTTTTAAGAGATCTTTATATTCAAGTTCCAACCCAATCTTTTGCTTAGTTAAAATTTTCACTTCTTTTTTCATGATTGAAAAATCATCATTCATTTCTTGACAATCATCAATGACATTTTCAAGCAAAGTAACAAGTTGATTTTTTGATAGAAGATGTATTGAAGGTTTTAGAGAAAGAAGACTTACCTCACTGTCTTCAGTGTCATCTTGGGAGTTCGAACTTTTCGTCATTAGACACAAGTGAGAGTCGTCCTGGCACTGTGCCCTTCTCTGTGATGTCCGTACAACATTCGAGACATAATTTTTCTTCATGGCAACTGTGCCTCCGATCACTTTCTTCATCAGAATCCAAATCTCCCAAACGGCAGCTATCATTGCTCTCTTGAATTCTTTCTTGGATTGCTCCCTTTTTTCCTTGGGCTTTTCATCATCCCATAGGGGACATTCTTTAATCATGTGATTTAACTCTCCACACTTGAAACAACCCGAATTAGTAGCACTTTTCTTAAAGTTAGAGGTAGTGCTCTTACCTTTGAAATTTTCATCTTTTCTAGGATTGTTGTTTTTGTTCTTTTTGAGGAAATTTTTAAATCTCCTAGTAAGAAAATCAATATCATCATCACTATCACTATTTTCAATTTCCAATTCAGTTCTCAAGGCTATACCTTTACTTTTTGGTTCATTAGTTTTAGAATCTAAGGCAAGTTCATGAGTCATTAATGATCCAATAAGTTGTTCTAGTGAAAGTTTAGTCAAATCTTTAGCTTCTTGAATAACGGTTATTTTTTGGGAGCCATCGATTTGTTAAACTTCTTAACACCTTTCTCACTAAATCTTCGGATGTATATGTTTTTCCTAGAGAACGTAATTCATTAGTGATTAGTGTAAATCTAGTGAACATTTCTTTAATAGA